>PVIH01007853.1:0-96618 GCA_004025045.1 Sigmodon hispidus
CTCCTCCTCCCCGTCCCTCCCTCTCCTCCCCTAACCTCCTCCCTCCACTGCTTTATCTTTCCCTCTCCCCCTTTTTGCTTTTTTATATTTCTCGAGATAGGGTCTAGCCAAGCTGTCCTCCAACTCAAGAAACTCCTGCCTTAGGCTCCTAATGGACTGGGATTGTAGGTGGGGGGAAATCTTTTTATAGGTTTCCAGAGTCGCATTGTTGCTTTTGGCAGAGACTAGCAGAGGTTAGCAGAGTTAGAGGTTATCTCAGGTTAGTGATGTATTCTGCAACGTTGAATAGCAGTCCCAGGGGTGGCAGACCAGATCCAGAGGCAGAAGTAGATGCCAGTCACAGGACCGAAGCCTAGGAGCATTGTGGCTAGTCTGCTCCTTCGCTCAAGTCAAGGTGAGAGGTGATAGGAAGAAGATACATTTGTCTAAGGGCTGGCATTCTGGGAAGATGGAGTTAATGCATCTGCTCCATGCCCCTCCATCCCTCAAATCTTAAGGACGTGTGTCTATGAAGGGGCTTTTATAGTGAGGGAGAGGAGGTACTGGGGTGGGGGCAGTGGACAGGAAGATCATATGTTGGTGATGTTGTATCATTCAGGGCCTGCATAGCCTTTTTATTATCTGTTTCCAAATAACCTTGATCTCAGGGGTCAGTAGTTCCCATGGTTCTTTAGATTGCTAAACTGCTTCAAATTAAATCTCACAGCAGCTTCCATGCTTCGTGTTGACTCAGATCTGGAGACTAAGGAGGGGTTGCCAAGAGACACATTAGTCCACTCTGACGTCACCAGAGGGTGCCAGATGTTTTGGGTTCCAGAGATCTAAATAAAGGCAGTTTAGCAATTAACACCTTAACCATTTAGGTGCAGCCTCTCTCTAGAATTTAGGATCCAGGCAAAGGGATGTTAGAGGAGAAACAACCAAGGAGTAGCCACTATTAAATACTCTCTCCATAACCATGCCACCTTCCTCAGCTAAGATCCAGCAGTCTGCAGGGTCTCTAGAGGAGATGCAGCTTCTTCTGAGAAGTCAGTGTCACATTGCTATGATTGAGTCTGAAGGTGTAGAATGGGAATGTAGTCCCGGGCTGTAGGAATGTCTTAACAGTTAAAAACATCCACTGCTCTTCCAAAGGACCCAGATTCCATTCCCAGCACCCATGAGGTGGCTCACTACTGCCTGTAACTCCAGTCCTGGAAGGTCTGAAGGTACTGCACAGACATACATGCAGGCAAAACATGCATTCACATAAAATAAAAAAGGTTAAAAACATTAAACAAACAAAACCCCCAAACAAGAAGCTGGCTGGTGGCCCATGCCTTAAATTCCAGCACTCAGTCAGAGGCTGGCTGATCTCTGTGAGGTCAAGGTCAGCCTGGTCCCATAGTGAGTTGTAGAACAGCCAGAGCTATACAGAGAAACCTTATTTCTGGAAGCAAACAAATAAAATGGACTCTAGTTTTGTAGATCATTGTGGGAGAAGGATATTGTGGGACCCCAATATCTTTTGGTTTGTTATATTGGGAGGTAATGATGTGCGAGGTAGGGTGGTACTTCTTACAAAAACCTGCTGTTTGGACTTTCAGCATCTAAAATTATTATCCAAATAAACATCTCTTCTTTGCAAAGATAGGCTGTGTCAGTATTTTATTTTATAGTTAGCTGCAGTTCCAAGAAAAAAAAGGGGGCTTCTACATCAAACCATCTATCTGGGGGGCTGTAGAGATGGCTCAATGGCTAAGAGTGCTTAGTGTTCTTCCACAGGTCCTGGGTTCAATTCCTAGCACCTACATAAGGCAACTCCTTACTTCCTGTAACTCTAGTTCCTGAGCATCTGGTCACATAGACTCATGTGGGCATATGTACAAATGAAAATAAAGAAATATTTAAAAAGAACTACACTGTAGAGAATTAGAATGTTGCAGGTCTAGAGCCAAATCATCTTGGGCTATCATTCATCTGTTAAATAGTCATGTATTCTCCACATGTGTTTGACTAACGTCCTTGTGACTGTTGAGTAAATCTTTTTATAATGTTCAAAGAGAAGCCTAGCTTTTATCAACCCAAAGGCCAAGAACGTCATTAGATAACATTTGAGGCCTATAGCAGATATTTCCCCAATTTGCGGTAACCAACTCTTTGATTACCAGTGTATTTGAAAAGTGTTTTGATTTAGGATTTTCTTTGTTTTGTTATGATAAAAACTTCATGAAACTGTTACCACATTTTACTGTGGTTCTTGGGATGACTTAAATCTTTGTTCCTGAGCCATACCCACTCATATTTGTCTCCATAATAAACTCTCTCTTATTCCTTTTGATATGAGAGCTGTGTTTTTTAGTTTTACATTGACATAGTAATGAAAACAGATTAATACACTGACCTGTGAGGATTTGAGCAATTCCTTAGTGATCATCGGGGGACCAGCCATGGCCCCACTGAGACATTCCTGGTGTAGGTCCAGAAAATCTTTTTCCTTGGAGAGCAGGAGCCATTTTGACATGATGCTTTAACTCTTTGACTCACTAGTTTCTACAAACTCTGTCCTAAGGAAATAATTCTGAAGATGGTAAACGCTTCATGCTTATTAGTTAGTAACGTCCCTGGTGTTGGTAGAAAAATAAACAAGTTAACTGCATGTTCCTGGGGCTCTTGTCCTCAACATGCTCTTGAGGAAGAGAGGTTCATATGAAGATTCTTCTGAGGATGCTAAAGCTGTGAAAGGAAAGCTGCCTGGACAGAGGGCCAGGGCTCTGCCCTTCCTCTGGTCTGCTCAGGCCTCTCTCCAGGACCACTCTGTTTTCATTGTCTTCTTTTTTTCCCCTCTAACATTTTTTTTAATGATTTTTCTTTTATTAAAAAAATTATTTATTTATTATGTATACAGTATACAGAAGAGGGCACCAGTTGTCATCATAGATGGTTGTGAGCCACCATGTGGTTGCAGGGAATTGAATTCAGGCCCTCTGGAAGAACAGTCAGTGCTCTTAACCTCTGAGCCATCTCTCCAGCCCCCAACATTTATTTCTTACCACTTTACAGATTCATTTTTATTCTTTTTAATTGTGTACGTGTATCTACACTTGGGTATGTGCACATTAGTATCGGATGGACGGACACTCACACCCCCCCTCCCCACTCCTCTGCAAGGAGCTAGAGTTACAGATGGTTGTGAGCTATCTGATGTGGGTTTTGATAACCGAACTCTGAATTTGTGTCCTCTGCAAGAGCAGTATGTGCTCTTAACTGCTGAGCCATCTCTCCAGCCTTCTACTACTACTGTGTGTGTGTTTGTGTGTGTGTATGTGTACATGCCATGACATGCATACATGCATGTAGAGGTCAGAGTACAACTTTTGTGAGTTACTTCTTTCTTTCCACCTTGTAGGTCCCACTTTTACTCTCTGATCAGTCTCTCCAGCCCAACACTGCTTTCTTTGTGGGTCTGTGCAGACATCTGCTAGCTCCTGGCAGCCTTTGTACACAGACCCCAGTGCCTAGGGTCATCATCTTCCATGCTGACATTCCAGCCCCAGACTCACTTCTGCGGTCAGAAGCCCTGCTGTGTGTCGCTTGCTCTTTGCCCTGTCTCTTCTCTGCCATCCAGCTGTGGGACAGAGGCAAAGTGAGCATTCACTGAAATACCATCTGAAGACAAAACCAAAAGTGCTTTTAAATTCTTATAAAACCATAAAATACAGGTTGCCTGTCAGCTTTGTAGAGGAAGCAGGAGTCTGGCTCACTTGTCCATTTGCTAAATTCATCAGGCTGATCATTCAGAGAAAATGGAAAAGAATCTGAAAAATGCTGAGTGTTGGCAAAACGGAAGACAAGTGTCAACTGAAAAGCTCTTATTTGAGACCTTACAAATTTGGAATAATGTTACATAAAGAGTATGTCAGGAGATGGCTGGAGTGACCTTCCGGTTTTTAACGGTTTGAACGTACCTTTAGTTACTGGTGAGAGCTGAAGAATATACAGTATTTAAAAAGATAGTCCCTAAAATAGTGTTTAGGAAATCAGAGTCCTGGTTAAGTGTGGTAACTTGGTCATGTGGTAACCAACTGAGAAAAGATGGATGCTCACGGAATTTGTGAACCCCACAGATCCAGAGGTACGTGACATCTGACCCTGGGACAGTCCTGTCCGGCCTCCTCTCTACCCGTTGGTTCATCACCCTCTCTCTACACCCACTGCGACCTTCAGTCTTGGACTCAAGCCCCTCAGAGCCTAGCTCCTTCACACGGTCCCTTTCCTTTCTCAACAATTCTGTGTATTCCTGTTTACATTTCTAGATTCTTCCAGAGTCACTGCTTGTCTGGGCTTAGCTCAGGTCTTACTGATGAAGCAGACCTGAGGTTCATCTGCAGAGGTGTGGGGTGGTGTCTCAGTGTGACGCAGCCTGCCTGGCTCCTTTCCTTTCTTCCTGAGCAGGTTCCCACCAGGGCTTCACAGTTGTGACCCCACACTCGCCAGACTGAGGGATCTCTGCAGCTTAGCTCTCTGCAGGGAGCACCTTCCCCAGTCATGCCTGGGCCAGTCCTCCCACAGTACCCTCCTGTGCTCACCTAACTAAGGCTTGCCTTCCATGACCTAGAAAGAGGGGTCTTTGTCCTCTTTGCTGCCCCCACCTACAATCCGGCTACATATCTAGCAAGTCTTTGCTGAATGATTGGAATAGACTCAAGTCCTTCCCAGTGAGAAGTGCCCAAAGCCACATTTCAGGGGCCCACAAGGCTTTGAGTGGTTGTAGGTATTTGTGCAGCTCAGGTGGAAAGAGATCCTGCAAGTCAGAAACCCAGGCCTCCTGAGCGCTGCAGCTCAAAAGGAAGCATACTCAGGCAGTCAGGAGCCAATGAACACCACAGGCCACAGTAAGCACAGGTAGCAGCTTACAGCCTGCTTCAGGGAAAGGCTTCTCCAATGTTAACAGCTCTGCCCGGGCAAGGGAGGGCCTCCCCAGCAAAGTTGTTACAGTGGTAGGCTGCAGGGCTTTGCCCTTCTGCTGATTGCTGTTCTCTGTTCATGGAATATAACAACTCAGCCCAGCCAGGAAAGGTCCCCTGGGCAGCAAGAGTGTTAGATTTGCTCCCTCAGCTGACCTCCACCCAGGCTCCACTGCTGCTGCTCCAGCTAAAAAAGATGTTCAGCCGCCAAAGATCTTCATCCAAAAGTCTTGGGAGGAACGGTCCAGGAGACTGTGGCTGCCTCAGTCCGTGGTGGGCTGATACAAGGAAAGGGCTGTGGACTCAGGACTTATATAGAGCTTTTTGGAAGGTGGAACTTTTTAGAGAGACTTCCAGGGTGGGAATTGGACAGATTTTTTCCCGTTTTTTCCACTCTGATTTGTTTTTTTGGTTTCAGGGTCAAAACGTTTCTTTTACTGGCTCTTTTGGGTTTTGGGGCTTTAATTTCAGGACCAGGGCACATTTCTTTCACTGGCTCTAATTCCAGGGCCAAAGTGTATTTCTTTGGTGCTGGTTTCAGAGTCAGGGCATGTTTCCTTTTGGTTCTGGGTTTAGGGATAAAGCATTTTGTTCACTGGCTCTGGTCTCAGAGCCAGGGTGAGTTTCTTTAGCTGGATACTTTTCCCTACACCTACAGTGGTGGCTGTCTCCTGACTGCCTTCTTCCCAGATATCCACACTCCCAACTCTGGTCCAGACTCTACTACTTCCCCAGGAGTGAGCATGTATTACAACTAATTGGGCTTTTACAGATGAGCTTCAGGATTACTTAGACAACTTTCTCTAAAAGCTGAATTGATTTTGTTTGTTTGAATCAGGATCTCACATATCCCAGGCTGGCCTTGTGTATAGGAGGATGACCTTGAACTTCTAATCTACTTCCATTTTTTGAGTGCTGGAGTTACAGTCACATGGGGTTACAGTTGGGGCTGGTTTACATGGTTCTGGGAATGGAAAGCAGGGCTTTATGCACGATAAGAAAACACTGAGCTATGTCCTGAAACTTCTGCCATCCTTATATTTTCTAAATATTTGTAAGAGGAAAGGAATTGATTTGTGAATGTTTATTTTGTATCCGTTCACTTTAGACTTATTATTTTTCTTGAGATGTCTCACTGTGTTGCCCTGGCTGCCCTCAAACTTTGGATCCTCCTGTCTCAGCCTTGTGAATTAGTGGAATCACACGAATATGTCATCTTGCCTAACTCAGGAAGTTTTCGCGCGATTACTATGGTATGAAACCGGTTCCGGCAAATGACAATGGTGTCTTCTTCCTGCTCCTCTGGGCTCTGCTCTGTTTTCAGCTGTTTCTCATTGCTGTGGGCGGAGCAGATCCTTCCTTAAATAAACCTTTCATTAGGGAAGACATTCAGGATTGCACAGAGTATTTTAAGAAACACAACCATGAAAGTGACACATCTCTGCTTCTGGGATGCTGCCAGTGCAGTACTTAGAGGAGATTCATTGCTCCCAGAGCTTACATTAAGGAGGGAAAAAAAGAGAAATCATAAATCAAGTCCATGCTTGGTGAACTTTGTTCCCTTTAAGCTGCAAACCAAGAGAAAGGAGAAAAAGGAAGTAATAAATTTAAACAAAAATGGAGGAAGAGCGAGTTGATAAACTTAATCAGAGGCACCTGGAGGAAATGACCTTTGTGCAGAGTGGGGTAGTGTGGGACAGGGATAGGGAGCGCAGGGTCGGCTAGACATCCAGGTTCTTCCTTTTATATATCTGGAGGGTAGATGGTCTTGGAGGATGGAGTTGCTGTCGGCCTTGTGGCCACACACTGGCTATGGACTTCAGATTGGAGTTCCTGCTCCAGCCAAATCCCCAGATATGTTTGGGGAGAGAATAGACTGCTTAAATGCTTACTCACACCAGGAATGCACCCCAGCAGACTCAGCATTGATGGAGAAGGCAGAGCAGAGTTTGGGGAAAGTAGTGAGACCCTCCCCATAAGTCTCCTATGGATACTTTTTAGCCTATCTGTTACCACACTACTTATATGCCCCCCTCCCCTGTCTTTAGTCAAATTCCTTTGCAAAATTTCATGCTGATGGAGAAAAGGCAAGTCCTTGGTTTTGTCTGCTCTTGGGCCAGAGCACTTGGGAATGAGGCCTTTAGGCTGAGGTGTAGGTGACCAGCGTGGGCTCACTCCTGCTGGGCCCACAAGGTTTGGGGGGGTTGCCTGCTTGTAGGGTTTAATATTATGCTCATTTGAAGGGAAAATTCCCTTATAGGCACTGAAAAAAATTAATACGCTATTAGCTAAATTCTAAAAAGGAGCAAATGCAAATTAATACACTCTAGAAGAAGGAATGAGCTAATGCAAAATATGTTTTACAAGCAAATGAGAGGACTGGATTCTCAGCAGTCTGCTTGTATGTTTTTGTAACAAAATGGAAATTAATATCTTCCCAGGGGCTCATCATCTATTCCTCTCAACTCAATGTAATCTGCAGTGATTGTTTTTAATAGAGAAGAAAAAGCTCCCAGCTGCTCTTTTGAGCAAGCCAGCAGAAGGACATCTTGGAGCAGATCTGTGCTCTGCATAAAGTCCCTGGGTGGCCTCTTTGTTTTACTATAGAAGGAAGGCCAGCTCCTTTTTTCCAGATGGGGGTCAGTGCAGATCAGGCATAGCAGGTGCTGGCTTCCCCGGTGAACAGAGATCTGGCACAAGCAAACTGGAGCCCCCTAGAAAGAAAGAATAGAGATCCTCCGCTCCTTCTCCCCAAGACCTGGGCCAGGAGACCACAGGGTCATCCAGAAGGCCTAGAATCAAGGTCTCCTGGTTAAAAGGACCATGCTGTGCCTGGCTGAAACTAAATGTTGTGGGTTTCAACGCAGCCACCTTGATGGCGAGGGGCTTGGGACAGCTATAGAGGCTAGCTTAGGAGAAAGTCCTAGCAGTCCAAATGAAGGGGATTCTTGGGCTCGGGCCAGAGGAACACCAGAGCAGGCCATAGGCATACTGCTGTGGAGATTAGTTTTTTGCAGTGACAGAGGTGTGAGCTTCCTCCCTGCTTGTTTGGGGACCATGCCAGTGTTAAGTCTCCTGATGGGGGTATGAACTTCTGGGCCTAGAACTTGTTACAGAACCCCCCCATCCCTGGGAGGCACTATGGCTCCTTGTTTATCAAATGGTAAAGTGAGTCACACTCTTCTTCATGAGCTTAGTGCTGGGTGTTAACTTTCAGTACTTTGCAAAATCAAAGTATCTTGGACAGCTTTAAGAAACACACACACACACACACACACACACACACACACACACACACACACACACACAGGTGCCAGGGCTCTCATTACATTGGCTCAAACTCAATCACATGGCTGCACAACAGCAAAGGAGGCTGGGAAATGAAGTCCAACAATACTTAAGAAATCGTGAGGAGAAAACAGCTTTTTATGGTAGGAGAGGAAAGATCATTTCCCTTCCACCCATCTAGCTTTTCTCTGTGATTCTGATTGACAGGAGCTAGATTAATGAGAGAAAGGTCAAGCAAGAGGTGGTTAGCAGGTGGACCCGCACACAGGAAGCTCAGTTGCTCTTAGACAATGGAATCTGTGGACCCAATTTATAAGGGGAAGACAGGGACAGGGAGAAAGGGCATCAGTGGGAAAGCAAACTGCCTTTTGGAAAGATGACTCCTGTGCTGACTCGTTTGGGTTAACTTGACACAAACTAGTGTCATTTTAGAAGGGGGAACCTCAACTGAGGAAGTGCCCCCCCACACAGACCCACAGACAAGCCCAT
The DNA here is from genome assembly GCA_004025045.1 of Sigmodon hispidus. Classification (NCBI taxonomy): domain Eukaryota; kingdom Metazoa; phylum Chordata; class Mammalia; order Rodentia; family Cricetidae; genus Sigmodon; species Sigmodon hispidus. Next base: position 8,724 of record PVIH01007853.1, read on the forward strand.
GGTGCATTGTCATGAATGATGAGTGATACAGGTGGGCCCGCCTCACAGGGAGAGGGCCCCTTTTTGAGTGGAGGGTCCAGGAGAGCATAAGAAAGGCCGAGCAAGCCAGGGGAGTTCGCAGCACTCCTCTGCACAGTCACTGGGTGGTCTCTGCTCTACTGTGAAGGAAGGGCCAGCTTCTGCACCAGCTCCCGCCTCCAAGTTCCTGCCCTGTGTGAGGTTCTGTTCTGACTTTCGTAGAAGATGGACCACAGCTGTAAAATGAAATAAAGACCCCTCCCTCAAGTTGGTTGCTCACATGCTTTAGAATCCTTTATTAAGACAACTTCCTTAGGAGAATAGATGGGAGATAAAATAGTCTGTGACAGAATAACTCTCAACTAGGGCCAAGTGTGGTGGTACATGCCTTTTGAACTCAGGAGGCAGAGGCAGAGGCAGGCAGATGTTTGCAGGTTTGAGGCTAGCTTGGTCTACAGAGCAAGTAAAGAAGTTAAGACAGGCTAAATGATTGACTGGGCATGATGCTGACTCCTTTGCTTCTGAGAGTATTAGAGGTGCAGTTGTGTTCTTTTGGGAGGGTCTGTTCTATGATGCACAAAGAATCATAGGCGCTCTCTTGCAAAAACAAAACAAAACAAAACAAAAAAAACCTATGCCAAAGTGGCATATGAATACTTTGATTCCCATGCTCCAAACCCTTCTTCATTCTACAAGTGAGATCAAGAGACTCATGATCCCCTTCACAAAAGTTATTTTGGAAATAGCAAGTTCAGAGTGAAATTGTTCAAAGCCCTCAATGTATGTTTGAACAGAGGGTCATGCACTTATGCACTTCTCTTGTAAGAGGGGATGCATTTGAGGTTATGACTCATGGACCGGGACTCAGCAGAGGCGCTAAGTCTTGCTTCCCGAGTTCCTGCCTCCACAGACTTTCAGTTCACCTGAGGTTGGTGCAAGGAGCAAAGTGACACGTTCTTAGCCCTCCTGTCTGGACTCTTATTTTTGGTCTCCTCTTCTCCTTCTCCTCTTTGAGACAGGGTCACATATGTTGTAGCCTTGGCTGGCCTGGAACTTGCTGTGTAGACCAGGCTGGCCTCAAACTCCCAGAGATCTGCCTGTCCCTTCCTCCCGAGTCTGGGACTAAAGGTATACGCCATTACACCTGGCCATATTTTGGGTTTCTTCTGTCATCTTCTCGGTGACAAGCACATTTTTGCTGATGTGACGTTCAGGACACATGTGATAGTTAATATTGATTATCAAAGTGGTAAGATTTGGGGCTGGAGAGATGGTTCAGTGGTTGGGAGCACTGACTGCTCTTCCAGAGGACCTGGGTTCAATTCCCAGCACCCACATGGCAGCTCACAACTGTCTCTAACTTCAAGATCTGGTACCCTCAGAGACATGCAAGCAACACCAATGCATATAATATAATAAAGATATTTTTTTAAAAAAACAAAGTGGTAAGATTTAGGATCCCATGGAAACAAATCTCTGGACATGTGTGGGAGGGATTTTTTTAAAAGATAAATTAATTGAAATGTCATGACCCATCTTAAATGTGAGCAGCACCATTTATGGGCTGGGATTCCAGACCAAATATAAAAGAGAAGCGGGGCTGAGCACCAGGGTTACTTACTCTCTGCTTCTTCACTGTGGAACAAGTGTGACCAGCTGCCTCCTGCTTCTGACATCATCGAGTCCCACAGTGATGGACTGTATCCCTCTCCCATCTGTAAGTGGAAATAAACCATCTCCTCTTGAACTACTTTTTGTTAACATGATGGTTTGAATGAGATGTCTGTTATGTAGACCCATGTGGCTGATGGATGGTGATGGATAGGGGACCCATGTGGAAGGTGGCCTGGTGAGAGACACTTAGACTGGGCCCACATGGAGAGATCTTGTTATTATGGGGAGAGGTATTATTATGGAGAGAGGGAGAAGATATCTATCTATCTATAGTTGATATAGATGACCCAACTATAGTTGGATGTTGCCGGTCTCCACAAAGGTCCATGTGTTCTGTCTTTGGTCCATTGTAAGTTCATTTTCACAACGGTGTATGGTAAGGGTTACCCATCCTTTTTCACGGTAGGAGAAAAGAGTTTTGTAGCATTAGAAGCACAAGCAGGGCAGGCACCTGCTCTCTGAGAATGAGCTTTGGATTCGAGGCAGCTCATTCACGGATAACAAGGACCAGGTATCTTGTCAAAGATGAGCTGGGAAGTCAGGCGGTACACACTTTTAATCCTAGCACTCAGATACCTGATTTAAAGGCCATAGTGAGTTCCATGACAGCCAGAGCTAAACAGTGGGGCTCTGCCTTAAAACAACAAAGACCCCAACCCCAGACCAAATTCAAAACAAAGCTGAGCTGGGGACCTCATCCCAGACTCTATTACCCCCCACCCCTAAATACAACTGTTTGCTAGTGACTGGACCCCAGTCCACCCTTCTACCCAACCCCATTCACTCCCAATTTTTGTCATTTTTGCAGTACTCGGGGGTTCTGATTGATTTAACTACTTTACATTTTCCTTTTACATAACGATTTCAGAAATTAGATATTATGGAAGGGTAGTACAGAACATAGAAACTGGGGGCTGGAGAGATGGCTCAGAGGTTAAGAGCACTGACTGTTTTTCCAGAGATCCTGAGTTTAATTCCCAGCAACCAAATGGTGGCTCACAACCATCCATAATGACATCTGGTACCCTCTTCTGTATACTGTATACATAATAAATAAATAAATTAAAAAAAAAAACCCAAAACATAGAAACTGGGAAAGAGGCTGCCTCTTTGAGAAAGCACAGAGTGTGGCTTTTCCATAGGATAGGACTCCCTACTGCTCTTGGAATATAGTGACCAGTGCTGTCCCCTGTTTTGCCCAAAGTCTGTTAAATGTCAGAGGCAAATTTCAAAATCTATTATGCCAAAGCCACTACTTAGTCCTCAGTGCCATATAATATACTAGCCTTTCAAGGGTAGCTGTGGGGGGCCCAGGAGGGTGGAAAGGAATTCTTTGGCTAAGACCAAATGTAGCCAGAATTATGGAAAGGAGAAAGTATTTTTTCATCACCCCTTTAGTTGACACAGTTCCAAAGTCCAGGAAACAATTTTCAGTCCTGAAAACCAGCAAAAATCCTCACAGGTCAGGATGGTGCACAAGTGAACTCCATATATCATCACCGGGGGTTTTGACAAGTGGTGTGGATTGCAAATGAGGAAGTCAAGGGAGTGGGGTGAAGTCATCATAAAATGGCAGAAGGCACCTCAAATGAGAGCCAGCTGTGCTCAGGCTGTACACCTGGCCCCACACTCGGGCCAGTCCACATGAGAGATGAGCCTCCAATGGAATACAAACCATCCCAGAACCCACAGGAAATGCGAGGCCTTCGCCAGGTAGGAGCTACAGCTGGAATGCAATGACATTAGCAGCCCTCCAGACTCCCCTGAGTCCCACATCCAGGGAACTCCCCAGGGTCCCAAAGACTTCTCCTTCTTTGTTTTACTTTATCTATTTTACAAACTGTCTTCTTTTAGTAACGGTCTCCCCCCTCGCTCTCATGGTTACTTCCTGCTCCAAGCACCTGGAAATCAGTCCCACTTTCTCTTGTTCTAAGTCCCTCCAGAGAGTTTGGAAAAAGGACTTATGGGTGGGATCCCAACCAAGACTATCTGGCTTTGGATTCCCATCCTAGCGCTTACCTGCTGTGTGGTCTAGAAGGATGGGGAAGATTCAGAACTACTTCAAAGGCAGGCTTGTAGTTCATAAACCAGCACTGGGGCCGAAGATGGACGGATCACTACAGGCTCAGGGCCAGCCTAGGTTACAGAGTGACATTCTGTCTCAAAACAAACTAACAAACACCACCCAAACCTCCACAAAATACACAAAACAACCAAAATCCTGTCAAAGACAAAATCAAGCCAAACCTGTAAGAGGAACTACTTAAAATGAGTTTGTTAGGGTTAAGGAGATGGTTGACTTTTGGAATAGTACCTGGCCTGTTGTAATTGTGGATAATATAGCTTATTTGTAAAAGACAAGAGAGAATTTATGTGACATTTGATTAAAACACTTTAGCAATTTTGATGCCAGGGGTGGCTGGCACAGGCCTTTAATCCCAGCACTCAGGAGGCAGAAGCAGGTGGATTACTGTGAGTGTGAGGCCAGCCTGGTCTACTGAGTGAGTTCCAGGACAGTCAGGCTACATAGAGAAACCCTGTCTCAAAAAAATCAACAAATAAAAAGCAAGACTCCAAAACTTCAGCAATTTTGACAATTCCAGAGAAAGGCATGGATAGGAATGTCATGGTCTGGCAGATGTTCCTTTTGCCACATCATTTTGGGTCGTAGCCTCCCTAAGCACCATGGGGCAGAGTGGTCCTGTGAACGGTCCTTTCCCACATTGCACTTGTTTCAGTGATGGTCCTAGCTTCATCTCTGTGGCTGTGATACAGCCAGCTCTCTGAGTAGGAGTGGTATGGAGAGGGAAGGTTCCGTGTCAGCTCAGAGGTTACATTCCATCACTGATTGATTCTTCCTAGCCAAGAAGATATTCACAAATGATCCCTGCTGGGAGAGGAAAATCAATTCTTTTCAATGGAGTGAACACTGGGCATATCAATCGTACTCCAGGACACGCCCATATTCAAGAGTAGGTGGCTAATACAAATCGGACTTCATAGGTTTTAGTAGCTTTATTTTTTCTCCATTTCCCCCCCCCCTTTTAAAAAGTGTTTTAGGGTTTCCATTGCTGTAAAGAGACACCATGACCATGACAACTCTTATAAAGAAAAAACATTTAATTAAGGTTTAGTCCATTATCATTGTGGTGTGACATGATGGTATACAGGCAGACATGATGCTGGAGAAGTAGCCGAGTGTCCTACATCTTGACTTTCGGGCAACAGGAAGTGGTCTGAGACACTGGGCGGTATCTTGAGCATATATGAGACCTTAAAGCCCACTCTCCACGGTGACACACTTCCTCTAACAAGGCCACACCCACTTCATAAGACCATACCTCCTAGCAGTGTCATTTCCTTTAAGCACTATTTTCTTTTAAACCACCAGAGAGAGAGAGAGAGAGAACATGAAGTTGATTGGTTAGGGAGGCAGGGAGGATCTGGGAGGAACTGAAGGAAGGAAAAAAATATGGTAAAAATATACTGAGTGAAATTCTCAAAGAATAGTAAAAAATAAAAAACTATGAGCTTTCATTTTACTGTCCCTTACAGCTCATGTTAATATCATAACAAAACACAATAGTCTTTTAAAAAAATATTTATTTATTTATTTATGTGAATTGATATTTTGCCTGCATGTCTAACTATAAGGATGTCAGATCTTGGAATTACAGACAGTTGTTAGCTGCCATGTGGATGCTGGGAATTGAACCCAGGTCCTCCAGAAGAACAGTCAGTGCTCTTAACTGCCGAGCCATCTCTCCAGCCCAAAACACAATAGAGTCTTTAAAAATTTCATCATTAAGGGAAGTTATGGTATGAGCTCAACAGGAACTTAAAGCAGAAACTGGAGAATGCTGCTTACTAGCTTTTTCATGGGCTCATGCTTAGTTAAGCTTCTTAGGCTCCAGGGATGGTGCTGCCCACAGTGGGCTGGGCCCTCCTGTGTCTACTAACAGTCAAGACAATTCCCCACAGAAAAGTCTGACAGGCCAGTCAGAGCTGGGTAATCTCTATTGAGACTTCTTTCTTGGGTGATTCTAGGGTGTGTCAAATTGACAGTTACAGCTAACTAGGACAGTGTTCTTCTTCTGCCCATTTGTCATGGATACTGGTTGGTCTATGGCCATTAGACAGTCATTCACTTTTAAAACAGTTCTTAGTAGTCTTTTGGGGGAATTTTCCTCACTATAGGCAGTGGCCTTCCCCTCAGCACTGCCATGGGGTGCTTAGGGCTCAGGACACAAATTCTATGTATCAGGCTATGGGATGCTCTTGTACACTCTAAAAATTTTTTTAAAAATATTTATTTTTATTTTATGTGAATTGGTGTTTTGTCTGCATGTGTAACTGTGTAAGGGTGTCAGATCTTGGAATTACAGACAGTTGTTAGCTGCCATGTGGATGCTTGGAATCAAACTCAGGTCCTCTGGAAGAATAGCCAATGCTCTTAACCACTGAGCCATCTCTCCAGCCCAAGATTTTTTTTTTTTTTTTTTACTTGTACTGGTTTAATAAAACACTGATTGGCCAGTAGCTAGGCAAGAAGTAGAGGTGAGGCAACCAGACTTGGAGAATTCTGGGAAGAGGAAAGGCAGAAAAGCCAGTGAGACACAACGGAAGCAAGATGAGAATGCTGGACTGAGCAAAAGTACTAAGACATGTGGTGAAACATGGATAATAAATATGGGTTAATTTAAGTGAAAAGAGCTAATTAATAATAAGCCTGAACTACTGGCCCAGAAGTTACTAATATTAAGCCTCCAGAGTCAATTATTTGGGAAGTGGCTATTGGGTATTTGAGAGTTTCTGGCTTGGACACAAACCACTGATTACATCAGGCTGTCCAGGGACTCTGAAATGCAAGAAGTAGAGAGACAGGTAGAAAAAAAAAAAAAGGGTCTCATCATAGTTCTGCCCCACCTCGTCCTTCATCTTAACCTACCTTCTGCACTCTCTTCTGCCTCTGTCTATCCTAATAATCTGCTTCCTCTCTGCTCTGTTGCTAACAACATCTTGTTTGTGGCTGGAGACTATGAGCCATTCACTTTCATGGCTCTGACAGTGAACTGGAGATCTGAAGGCAGTTATCAGTTGAAAATAGTGTCTGATCCGATAATGGAACGCTGATGTGGGACTGTGAAATGTCACAGAATTCTGTTTGTATTTGGATTAAGCATTCTTTTAATTACATGTACATGTGCACACAGGGTTTCTCTCTCTCTCTCTCTCTCACACACACACAAACATGGACACCATGGAGCATCATGTATATCATGGCTTGTATGCACACCATGGAGCATCATGTATATCATGGCTTGCATGTTGGGGTCAGAGGACAATTTAGAGGAGGAAGTGTGTTCTCTGCTTCTTCATGTGAAAATATCGAACAACTCAGTTTGTCAGCTGGATGGCAGCTTTTTTTTTTTTTTTTTTTTTTTTTACCAATTGACCCATGTTGCTGGCCCTGTATTGTGACCCCCCCTTTTTGAGCAGCTTCTGTTTATTTATCTGTTTATTTTTTGAGGATTTTTTGTTGTTGGTTGGTTGATTGGTTTGGTTTGGTTTTTTTGAAACAAAGTTTCTCTGTGTAGCCCTGGCTGTCCTGAAACTCTCTCTGTAGACCAGGCTGGCTTTGAACTCACAGAGATCTGCCTGCCTCAGCCTTTGGAGAGCTGGGATTAAGGCATGCACTGTCAGGCTTGTATTGTAATTATTATTAACTGAGCAGCTCTCTAAAAAATCCTTTCATGTCACATAGTCCTGGTTAGGAATGGCTGCATCCATCAGAGTGTAGGATGCTGGCCAATAGAACAAAACTGTATTATAAGATGTTGTCACTGGTGAGCTATAGACTGAAATTGTTGGTTTTCGTGGTAATAAAATGATGGCTTCTAATATTACAGTCATGACTTCCATGGAAGCACTCTGAAATGCCCCTTCCTGGAGTAATCAACTGTATTTGCTCTGTGGATGCTAGGCTTGATTTTCATTTGCCCCCCTAGAATAAGGGCATACATGACAGGTACCCTAAGCTTTCCCATCAGTCCACTTATATGCAGCCTCTGCCTAAGCTCTCTATCCCCTAAGGGAAGATCACACTCCTGGTAGCCATTGGTCCCTTAAGCAGAAGCTCTTGGTGAAGCTGAACTGGACCAGCCAGTGGGCTGTGAGTGAGGGGAGCTGACGGCTACTCTCTCCTTTTGAGACTGTTGTGTCTGCCCATCCAGCATGACTCAGCAGGACTGGGACTCTGCAGTGTTCTCAAGCTCAACTGGATTGTCACTATAAAAAATACCATGCAAATGGTTACCCCTCTGCTCCTGTCTACATACACCGATGCTCGCAGTTTTTTTCTCTTCATGAGACTACAAAGTGCATGCATCTGTTTTCACCCTTAGTACAGTAAGTTACATGAGATAGTCAGCAATTCATTATTAGACAGATTTGGCGTTTAATGATTTTGCCCTAATAGAAACATTTTGAGCACCATTATAGGTAAGCTAGGATATTCCTTAGGTTAGGTGCATTAAATGAATCTAACCGAATTTTCAACCTCTAATGGTTTCACTGGGACAAAACCTCACAGCAGTGTGAGGAGACATTATATGGTTCCATATATCCTACACACTGTTGTCTAATAAACCTCTTAAATCACCTCTCCCCAGCGCCTGCTTTATCCATTCCACTCTTCTTAGTTCTGCAGAGAAGGCGTCTGCCTTCACCTGCATCCCATTCATCCTTCAGCTTCACCTCCCTCCTGGTTCCCTTGACAACCTTCCCATTCCAGGCACTCCTCTAAAAAATTCTTTCAGATTTATTTGTTTCTATTTTATGTGTATTAGTACATCGCTTAAGTGTGTGTGTGTGTGTGTGTGTGTGAACCACAAGCATGCTGGTACCTAGACTAGAGTTGCAGATGGTTGGGAGCCAGCCTGTGGGTGCGGGGCACTGAACCTGGGTTTCTATAAGAGCAACAAGAATTCTCTCCAGCCTGATTCCAGTCACTCTTAAAACCATGTGTACATTTCTCTTCCCACCTCTTTTTCCCACCAAAGTTCCAAATTTCATAAAGACAACTAACCCAGCCACACCTACCCCAGCACAGGCTTCGGACAAGAAAAAGCTCACCGGTATTCTTCAGGCCCTCACTCATCTTGCCCCTCCCCCCTCCCCTGCCTCCCTCCTGCCCCACTTCACCCACCTGGGCTTGGCTCCGTCTTACCCTCTTCTTACGTGGATCTTACTAACATGCAGACCTGGCTGCCCTGTACCATGCCCAGACCGTGTCTGAGCATCTTCTTTGGTTCATCTTGTTAACAAGGTCTGGCTGACTCCTGGCAGGAGACACACTGACAGAAGGGAGGGGAGCCAGACCTCAAAAGGGGGCAGCAAAGACAAAAGCAAAAGCCAGGCGGCCTTCAGGCCAAGCTTGCTAACAGAATCTGAGAACCCCCAAAGGAGGTCCGGGAGGGTCTCATGTTGACACCTGCTGGTCCTGAGCTCTTGGTTTCTGCCAGGTGGCCTTAAGAACTGATGAACAGCACATAGAAAGCAGTTAGGGAGACTTCCTGTCTGATAATGGTGAAGGAAAGAGACCACTTGCTTTTCTGTCCAGAGGTTCACTCAAAGTATTTTACTGGATAAAACTTTCCCTAACTGGCAAGAACAGCGTAGAGTGGTTTGCTCAAATGATGCAGGAAGCCCTCTCGAGGCCAATGCTGTTACTGACGCTTCAACTCAGAATGTCAAAACCACCACCGGAAATCTGAAAGTTGGAGACCACAGCCTCTGATTCAGCAGTCAGGACCTGCAGCCTTTCAGGGCCCAAAGCCAGAGAATGTGCCGGAGGGGAGTTTTATTGCAAAGACCTAAATTTAACCAGCTGGAACTCTTTTTAAACAATCATCCTATTCATATATTTAAAATAAATTGTGCATCTTTTAGCAGGCGGTCAGCGGTTCGTTATTAATATGGAAGAAGGGACAGAGTGTTCTTGGCTAGGTTGATCCCAGAATCCCAGGCTCCTTTTCAGGGTTGCCCAGCATGTGGTAAAAGCATTTATGAAGGTAAATGTGTTTCAGGTCTGACAGATTAAAGGCCCACATACCTACACAGTAAGTGGCCGCCAGTCATCCGAGTGCCACACACCGAAACCTTTCCAAGGTGATGTCATTGTCTCCTGACATTCTACCAGGCGTCTGTAGGGAGCATGAACATTAAAATGAAAAGCTTCAAGGCACTCAGTGGAGTCACCAAAATCTCCTGGCCAAAACCATTAAAGTGCCTCATAAAGCTACAAGAGTTAAAACTGTGTGAAATGGTTATAAACTATTTCCAACAGCTTAATTTTTTTTTGATGGCTAGGCTTTGGAGTACATCGGGAATCAGCATATATAATGATAGATTATGAGAAAAAATACTCATTAAAGACTGATAAACTATAAAAATCTTGTGACGTATTTTACAGTGAAAACACACACTCAATTGGGAATGGATATGGAGAAATAGCTGCCCATCATCCTGACACCCTGATCTGACAAGTCAGCACAAGAAGCCTCCTGACTGCATGGATCACTCTCCTTCTGGATGCTGGAGAAAATATCCTGAATATTGACAAAGCTGTTTCACTGCACCGAGTCAGGGTCTGATTCTAGGAATGCAGAGGTGGTTTAAAAACGGGGAGAAGCTTTCTTGCAATTCATTGCATTAGTCGGATACTAATTACACAATTATCTCTTATGGGCCTTGAATTTTACTACATAAAGTAAACTGAGAAGCCTGTGAAAGTATAGATTCTGATCAAATATGTCTCTGATGGGGTCCAGGTTGTATCTTTTCAACGAATTTCTGGCTACTGCTGATGCCGTTGGCAAATGAGCACGGTAGCAGGAAATGTGGGCTATTAAGCCTTGCTGCCCCAGACTCGGCTCCTCCCTGCCCCCCTCCCGCCCCGTAAGATCCCCAGGAGTCCCAAATGCAAGTTTGAGAAGCAAAGGCTGAGACTTCTTAACACTGGGTGGAAAATGTCATTATTTTAAGAAAGCACCTGGCTTCCACCTCAGTTCACTGGAAGTTGGCTGGATGTTTACTACATCTTGGCTTTCTTTCTCCGGTGGCTTTCCACTCGTCCTAAATCTTTATACTCATTAGAGCTAATATGTTATGCTGTCATCTAGGGAAAGAAATTTAATGCTATAGGAATTTCTAATCTTTATTTATTTATTTTGAGACAGTGTTCTTCTGTGTAACAGTCCAGTCTTGTTTTAAATGAAAGAGTAACACTATTTAAAGCAAGACAAAATTTATATATTAGATGTTTAAAAGTAATACAAAATGATTGAGCTATATTACTTTATTTTTGAAGGAAGATGTCAGTTACAGTACCAAAGACATTTTATTGTATTTGTTTTTTTGTGAAATTAGTAATTTTATTATTTTAAGTGTGTGTCTGTGTTATCTACATGTGTGACTTCAGGTGCTCACAGATTTCAGAAAAGGGTATTGGATCCCCTGGAGATATGTGGATGCTGGCACTTGAACTCAGGTCCTCTGCAAGAGCAGTTTGTGCTCTTAACCACTAAGCCATCTCTTTTCCTCTTTTAACATTTAACACAGCCTACATTTTCCTCTTTTAACAAATACAGATTCCTACTGTGTGACAGGTACTTACTAATTATGGCAGCCAAAGAGATGAGCAAATCATTTTAATTTCAACTTTAAGGTAATTTATTTTATGTGCATGGGTGTTTTGCTGGCATGTGTATCTGTGCACTGCTTAATTGCTGAGCCACCCTCCGGCCCTTAATCTTATTTTGACATATAATAAAATAATGTTTATGCTAGAAGAAATTTCAGATATATGACTGTGCAGCCAATGTTTGATATAAGCCAGTGGATAATTTAATAAACATGCATTGTGATTTAATGTACACAAAGGTGTTCACTATCTTTGCCTGAAAATTAAATTGAAGATTATAGGTATGACAAGGTATTCTGTTAGAGGCTAAGTTTTTATTTTATTTCTCTTCTTAGGAAAATGCCTCAGATGGTTTTGGGCAGCTCTGTGTGCCTTAGCAGTGACTGATTTGGGATTGGGGAGGCCAGCCACAAACACTCTGAGCTTTGAAGGACAAACAGGGCAGAGGCCTGGCCTCAATAGAGGCAACTAGACCTTTTGGTTACAAAGGTTTTTGAAAAAAAAAAAATCTTGAACCTCTTTGATGAGAATGCCTGAGATATCTGAGAAACTTCCTTGTTAGGACTTTAGATGTTCACCTGGGGATTCATGAAAGTGGCTACCTAGGTGGCCATGGCAGGCTCAAGAAGGCCGCTGGAGGAACCAACCAGAGCCAACAGCCCTGTAACAGCTTCCCATGCCGTTCCTACCAGCTGTGCCTGGAACCCTGGCTGCCGACCCAGGACATGGTGCTCTGTGGCTCCCAGACTAGTGACGGTCATGTGGCACTCGAGAGACAAAGGTCCCGTGCAGCAGAATGTTTAAGAGTATGTGGTGGGGACCTCAACATTTATCCACTGTACCGGAGGTGTCAGGTGGATAGGAAGACCATGGTTAATTGTCAATTTCATTTATAAACATTTAAATTATTTAATTAGTTATCTAATGTGTGTGTATGTGTGTGTGTGTGGGTGCCACAGCATGCTTATGGAGGTCAGAGGACAACCTTTTCAGGATATGTCAGTCTAGGGGACTGAACACAGGTGAGACTTGGTTTCCTCCCTGTGTCCCCTCGCTGGCGCCATATATCTATCTTTTTTGAGCTCAGTACGGTGGCATATGCCTGTAAGTCACAGAGCTCACAGGGCGGAGGCAGGAGAATCAGGGTTCACGGTCTTCATCGTGTTTTTGAAGCCAGACAGCTGTGATACTTAACGTTAACTGCTAACTTGAATGGCTTTACAAGCGCCTGGCGTTTCTTCGAGGGGTTATGTAGATTATGCTGAGCGGGTGGCACCATTCTATGACCTGGGGTTCTAGACCGAGTGACAGGGAGAATGTGAGCTCCACACGGACATTCACCCATCTGCACTTCCTGACTGTGGCTGACCATGACCAGACATCTGTTCCTCCTGCCATGCCTTCCCTAGCACCTTCAAACTGTGAGCCCAAACAGACCCTTTCTCCAGAAATCAGACAAGTTACTATTTGTCAGCTATTTACTAACAAGCATGAGAAAAGTAACTAATACATCAGGCTACATAAGACTCTGTCTCAAAAGTACAATTGAATAAAATACACACTTTTTGAGGTGGGTACTAAATACTGACGTAAGGGCATTTTAGACCTTTTCCTATCTGAGTACGAGGAAATGTGAACTTGGTGGGTGTGTATTGGTTTGGATGGATCTCTGCCCCTTGGTCTTAATGAAACTCAGCCTGGTTTTTCATTCCACACCCAGAGGGGTTCGAGGTCCAGTGCTTGATTTTTGGTATTTGGTATGGCTTACCATTCCCATGACTGCTGGGTGTGGATCCTGCGCTACATGCCAGGGTCAAGGTGTAGGACTCAGGCCTGTCCTTGGCTCTAAGTTGACTGTTGGATGTGCCCGTGTTAACATCACACTTCTTCCCCAGCTTGGGTGACTCTTGACCTCTGCCATCTGGTTCTCTTCCTGGCATGCAGCACAGTCCTCCTCTTCATCCCCAGTCTCTCTGGGGTAAGGTCAGCTTCCTTCTCAGCTCAGACAGAGCCACTAGCCAGCCAACTGGCTAGATGACCGGCCCCTTCCATAACAGCCCATTGGTATCCTGGGACAATTAAATGGCTAACTAAGGTGCCATTAACATCAAACTGGATGCTGGCCACCAGGCTCTCAGCAATACCTGGCTGACATAAGAGTTATCCTGGCTGGCATACCTCACCCCTACCCTAAACCTCTCCAGCCTCTGAGCTCCCTCCCCTCCCTTTTCTTCCCCTCCACTTTGTAGCATGAATTTTAGTTGTATTAAAAGAAACTCAGAGCCAGATATCAAGGAAAGGTTGGAATATCAAAGAGAGAAAAATATAGTCAAATCTCACCCAGCTATCTTCCAGTGTCCTCAGCCTCGCTCCTGGTCACTTCTAAAACCCACTGTCCTCCTATGCCTGCCTTAAATACCTTCTTCAACCAGCTGTATCCCATCCTGGTTAGGATTAAAGGCGTGAGCTACTCTATTTGGTAGTCAGCCTTGAACTCACAGCAACACAGAAAGATCTCTGTCTCTGGAGTTATGGGATTAAAGGTCTTTTCCTATGCTGGGATTAAGGGTGTCTGCCTTCACTGCCTGGCTGTTTTGCCATACATAGAGATCGACTCATAGAGATCCTCTGGATCCCCGTGTTGGGGAAAACAGTCTGAATTACCACTGCTTGTTATCCCTTGAACTCCTGGAGATCCAGAATGATTTCTGCTCCCAAGTGATGGGACTAATTGAGTGTGCTACCTCCGCCTAGATTGACTGTGGGTTGATCTCTTGATAGTCTAGGTTTTATTTTTTTAATTAATTAATTCATTCATTTTTAAAGTATAAGCCCCATTTTAGTCCTTGTGGGCTTCATGAGACCAATTCCTGACAACCTCGCTATGAATAGCACAGCTCACACAATAATGAAATTTGACATAGAGTTTGGGAAGCACATAAGCATCGAAGACACTTGCTTCAGATATGTCCCTGACAGCAGCAGCCTCTACAATATTCCGGATGACAAACTTCTTTATGGCCTTGTCCTTGGGCACGCACTGGGCACAGTTGGTGCACGGAATTGGCTGCTCCTGGCCTTTTTGGCACGACCGTTATTCTTCTTTTTTTGGTCATTTTGGAGCCAAGACCCAAAAGTCCAGGTTTTATTAAATATATAACATATCACCACACTCCCTCCCTCCCTTCCCCTTCCCTCCCCCCTCCCTCCCCTCCCTTCTCTCTCCCTTCCTCCCATGGTCCATTTCACTCTGGACCCTTCCAGATGTCTCTGCCTGTGCTCTTCCTCACATCTACAGTAAACATCCTCTTCATCCGCACCTTGGAGCAGCCAGTCTCATTTTTTATTCATTTGCCACCCATGTTCTCAAATCTCACATTTTCCAAGTGATTTTTTTCTACAGAGACAGCCACCCTCCTGAGAGGGTTTTTGCCTCCTGCTGGTACAGTTGCTATGCCAACCTCCTTCCCCATCACTGAGCATCAAATTTTAGAAAAAGTCTGTCTAGATAAAGGTAAGGGTTTTTTGTTAGGTATTTAACTGACACTGATAATATTCACAGATACTTCCTATGTGTCTCTAGGGATGAGATTGGTTTGCTAGTGATGTCAGAGGTCAAAAGCCTCACTCCCTGATTCTCGATGGTAGAGCAGAGTACAAACCCAGTAGGACAAGTCACACCAGACACTGCAGAAATCCTGAGAGTGATTTGCATTTAATCATTGAAAGTGATGCGTTCCTAGATTTTTAAGATCCCACAGACTTCTGGGAGCTAATTTTCTGCCTCCAAACCATGGTTGGGCTGCTGGGTAAATCTGGCACATGACTGGGGAGCCTAGGGTTGTTTATATTCCCTCCAGTCAACTACTTTGGAGACCCAGATCTTGGAGGGTGGTGGTGTCTTTGATTCATTGCTCCAATTGTGGATATTACTTCCTGGTTTCTAGAATTCATAGAGGTCTCAGGAGCTATGGGACCCATCGTGAAAGAGAGGCTGCAGGTTTCCAGGCCTGCTCAGGGGAATAGTTGGTCAAGGTCAGCATCTATCTGTTGACATTTCCCGGGGTTCTGTGGGTTTGTGAGTCCCTGGTAAGATGTCTGTAGACAAAGCTCATATGCATGAGGTGACTTGGGATGAGTGAGGAGCTGGGTCCCATGGGTAGGACAGTTTGGCAAAGATGTCCAGTGCCCACCTTCCTGTCAGGAAGCAGGCTGTGCCTTAACACATTTTGTGCTACTTTATAAAACACCCAAGTCCATTTAATTTATAAAAAACAAAATTTATAGTTATGGAGCTGGGAAGTCTCAGATCAAATCTGTGGTAGGTTTATTGTCATGACTGGCAAAGTCTATCTCCAAGATGGTGCTTTGAACATTACATCTGTTGAAAGAGAAGAAAATTGTGTTCTCAAAAAGGACAGAACTACCTCTAGAAATCCTTTTTATAATGTCATCCTATTCATGAGATAGAGTTCTCATTACCTGAAATGATACCTAAAGGTCTCACTTTCCAACATATGATTTTTGGATGATATATTCAGACAACAGCCGTCCAGAAACACCCAAGCTGCTCTTGAGGTGTAGCAAACGATTGCTCATTTGTTTCCCAGCATGCATTTCAGTCGCAGGATGGACACCAATGCCTGTCTACATCACCAAGTTGATTATACAAGAGTGACAGCAACAGCGTCTCATAGGAATTTTATTCTTTCTATTCCTGGGAAGTTTGAAGAAATCTTCTCAGGCCGACCTCAGACTGCCCACACTACAATCTGGGGGCGGGACCCAACAGACAGCAAATCTGAATGTTATGTGCCTAGAGAATCATTGCACTTTGTACTTCCATGCAGTCATGACACCTTACCACCAGAGGGCACCATCAGGCTGTGGTTCACCTGTCATCGCGGCTTTTGGATCCCTCGAAGGCCTGCCACAGGTGTCAGGACTGCTGACCCAGGGATGGCTCGATCACAAACAGGGACTGTGCCGTACTTTAGGTTTAGTCCTTGCTTAGCTGAGGAATCAGTATGTTTCCGCGGTGATAGAACCTACTTGGAGGCGCTTGTTTTGTTTGGAATAGAAAAGAAATGAATGAACCGAAACAAAATGAAAACATTGGGGTCAGAAATAGCCATGGTATTCTATTAGAAGTCAGGACTCTGTGAGGTATGGGAGGCAGTTCCCTGCGTCCACTGTTTTCTGCTTCGGTCCACTGTGGGCAGGGTCCCCTGATCGGAAAGCCTGGCTGTCCTCAGAGGCCCCTTCTTTTCTTTACCCCATCCTCTCTTCAAACACTTCCCTTTAAAAAATCTAAATAAGCTATAATTAACATGTAAGTGTACCTCTTGGAAGCGTTTGACATGTTTTAAGTTTGATAGATTTTGACAAATGGGGACACTACGCAATGGGTGTTCATTATTCTGAATTTATGATTCCTATCTCATGTAATAGTCAAGATTATTCTGATAAATGAACCAGAGTTATAACAGGAAGAAACATTGTAAATATCTCACGTAATATTAAAGACTAAATATTTTTCCAATATCATGCAAGGAAATATAGGTCAGATTATAATTGCATTTCAGTAAATCAGCTCACGTCTACCAGCAACCACTGCTGTAGTTAGCATTGCCCTGGGTGCTTCAAGACAAGTAGGGTGACAAAATAAAAATATAAAATACATACTTAATGTATTCTTGGGATAGATGGATTTTTGCAGTTCTTAGGGTGGACTTCTACAAGTTGCAGTAGACTCTTAGGTATGGTCCTGTGTTAGCCCCAGCAATGATTGGGTTGCCTAGGAAACCCAGGCCAGCTGCAGGCATGGCTAGCGGGTATGAGGCATGCAAGTTTGGGCAGCAGGTTGGCGTGACTTACTAGATTTTTTTCTTCTTGCTTGAATACTGTGTTTGGTTGCTGTTTCTAGTACAGAGACTCTGAGTGCTTCTCTAGAAGTGGGTTCTGGGCAGGAGAGATGGGTTAGTTGGTAGAGAGTATGAGTTCAATCCCCCAGAACCCATGTTAAAAAAAAAAAAAAAAAGGCCAGGCAATAAAGTATGCCTGCCATCCCAGCGTGGGAAGGGTTGAGACAGGAGGATCCTGGTGCTGGCTGCCTACTTAGTCTGGCCAAATTTACACGTTCCAGGCTCAGTGAGAGGAGAGCGGTGGCGACCTGCATTCTATCTTCTCCTTCTTGCACTGGAGTTTTCTTGTCTGAGACGCTCAGACCCAAGAAGGAGGTTTGTAGAAGCCTAGGTCAGCCTGCCAGGGACCTCCCTGATCACACAGGTCACAGGACTTGTGGGGATTTTATATGAGTATTGTAAAAGGCCAGATTAAGTTTTTAGAACTGACTAAAAAGTCACATCCGTTGCACTCTACGTTTGTTTAGTTTAATTCCACTGTTATTGAAGACTTGGCTGTAACCACAATGCTTTATTTACTCAACAAACATTTTATTGAGTATTTAAAATGTCCTGGGGCCGAGGTGTTAGACATTCATTGTGAACATGTCAAAATCCTGCCTCATGGCATTTCCACAAACAGAATATACTAAAACTGAGGGTGAGGGAGTGGAGGGGACACGGGGGTGGGACCAGAGCCACAGACAGCCTCTAGATAGCGTGGCTGGGAAGGCGTGCTTGAGAGACGGGTATCTGAATAAAGATGTGAATGAAACAAGTTGGTGGATTAGTCGATAGCAAAACACTTGAGACTGTGTACTTTATGGAAAACAGGAGGTTTATGTCATATATAATTAGGAACCCTGCTCTCCTGCTGAATTGAGTCCAGAATCACAGATGCACTGTGCCTACCAGACTCTCTTCACTTCTGCACAGAGTTCAGACCAGCACTGAGCCCTACAGTGTCAGTGCCATGGGATGGACCAATCCCAAGAGACATCACAGTGCTCATCAGGTGTGGACTGGCTCTTCTGGGCCCTCCCTGACTGTCAGTATCAGACACCTGGGAACCTTATTTGTTTCTCTTTTCTGAAGGAGCCTGAAGTTGTTGTCTGTGATTTTGACTCTGATAGTAGTATAAATATGGATTTAATAAGTCTCATCAAAAGCTTCAAGGACCCACTGACACCTAAGAATGTCCTCTTTGCAAGCCACTGCAGAAGATGAGAGTGAGCACAGCCACTTGAGGGGGAAGTTAAGGAAAGAGGCGGGACTGAAAACTGCTTCTCAGAGTTAAAGGAGAAAGTCAGCTTAAGCAGTGATGATGAATATGAACAATCAGGCCTCCTCATTGAAGTCAAAATTTCTCCAGTTATATGTATTTTGGTCTAATACATTTATTAGCGTGTGTTAATAATAATGCAGACATATTTCAAAAGGTACACACAACAAGGGAAAGAATTAAAGCTTAGATAAAACCATCAAGCATAAATAAAAACAAGATAGGGAGTGTGGTGCACGCTGTAATCCTAGGCTGGGGAGGTGGAGGCTGGAAGATCAGGAGTATAAGTGATTTTATGAGGCCAGCCTGGGCTACATGAGACTCTGGCTCAAAACAAACAAACAACCACTACCCCCAAACCAACCCCCCAAAACTGGCAAAATCAAACAAGGTAAAATAAAATAGTTGGGCAACCCCAGCATTTGAGAGGCAGAGGCTGGTGCATTGCTATGAACCATAGGTCAGTCTGGTCTACATATCCAGTTCCAGGCCACCAAGCTTACAGAATGTAACCCTCTTTCCAAAATTTATAAGATAAAATAGATCTGACAATATCTATATCAGAAAAAAAATTGAATTGAGAGTTAGGCTTAGAAAGTGTGAGGTCCAAAACAAAGAAATTCTCCTAGCAGTGACCTTCACCAGATTTTTATAAGCAAGACACAAATTTTGCTTTATTTTGGTGTTTGTTTTGTGTTTGGAGACAGAGTATTGCTATGGATTTGAGGCTGGCTTTGAATTCACTTTGTAGGTTCAGCTGGCCTTGAACATGCAGTAATCCTCCTGCCTCAGTCTCTTAAGTTTGGAATTACAGGTATGTACCAGCAGGTGTAACTTAAATCTTTGATATTTGTCAGTCTGTGAGAATTGGGGGTTATTTGTTACCATATCATAACTTCATATACATGAAGTTTCTAATACACATGTTAATATCAAATATTTATTGCTATTAATATTAAAATTTAAGTCTAAATATAAAAAGACCAAAATTATAGCATTATTTCTCCAACACAACTACTAGTCTTAGTAAATCAAAAATTGTGAAAAAAGATTGAGACATGTAAGGGGCTGGAGAGATGGCTCAGCGGTTAAGAGCACTGACTGTTCTTCTGGAGGACCTGAGTTCAATTCCCAGCATCCACATGGCAGCTAACAACTGTCTGTAATTCCAAGATCTGACACCCTTACACAGTTATACATGCAGGCAAAACACCAATTCACATAAAATAAAAATGAATAAATAAATAAATATTTTTAAAAAGATTGAGACATGTAATACAAAAGGCAAAATTCATTGACTATTTACAAATTCTCATACTATGTAAATATGCATTAACCTTGTTTTTAAAGCATCCATGTATCTTTATACAATCAATGAAAACATAGAAATGGATAGTTTGGGGAGGTAGGAACTGTGTAAGTACTGAGATCACAGACCATAAACTTAACATGAACTAAGCTGAAGTGAAGCCCTGACTAGGTAAGG
Source organism: Sigmodon hispidus (assembly GCA_004025045.1). Taxonomy (NCBI): domain Eukaryota; kingdom Metazoa; phylum Chordata; class Mammalia; order Rodentia; family Cricetidae; genus Sigmodon; species Sigmodon hispidus. Next base: position 28,790 of record PVIH01007853.1, read on the forward strand.
TAAGGTGTGAGGCCACCGCAGGCCAAATTCTGGGATGCGGATAAAGCCTTACTCAGAAATAAGTGTTCAACCAAGCACACAGATTAAAAATACAGGCAGTGTTTTTGGCTCATGTTGGCTCATGTTGATTGTCAACTTGATAATCTGGGAGACAAGCACAGCTGTAAGGGTCGTCTAGATTAGCCTGGAGCCTGTGAGGATCATCTGAATTGATTAGGTAGCAAGACTCATCCTAATTGCCCGGACAAAGAGAAGGGTCACTAATCACTCACGGCTATCTGTTTTCTGTCTGTGGATGGGTGTGGCCAGCGCTTCAAGGGTTTGCCGCTACCGCCGCCATGCTTTCCCTTCTATGATGGACTGTACCGCAAACCGTGAGCCATGACAGACCCTTCCTTAAATTGCCTTTGTTAGTTATGTTATTGCAGCCTCTGTTTCTGATTCCTGGACCCAATGCCTCAGTGAGAACTTCCACTCTTTGGGAGGAGGAGGAGGAGGAGGAGGAGGAGGAGGAGGAGGAGGAGGAAGGAGAGACATGGGTTAGCTTGCTTGCTGTCTCATCATATGGTGTCCTCTGCCATGTCACAGTGTAGCAAGATGGCCCCAGATCGATGCTATTGCTTTGTTCTTGGATTTTCCAGACTGGAAGAAGGAGCTAAATAGATTTCTACTGATTTATAAAGCAAAATACAGATTTTGTTATAGTGGTAGAAAATGGGTTCATGCACCCGACCAATACTGCCTCTTTATTTACTTTCCTTCAAAAAGCGAGGACTGCTCAGCCTGTCACCCAGCCTCTGTTGCCTCGGCTGGGACTGGGTCTAGACATCATGTCCTTGCTGATCACCCCCATGGCCTCCTGCCCAGCACAACCCCTTTCTACCACCCATTCTTAGGCATGTGCAGCACAAAAGAAGCAAGTGCTGAGAACCACTCAGTTGGCTGGGGAACCTAGAAATACCCATCTCCAGTGCCCATCACTTCCATGCCTCTACCACAGAGTGGCACATTTCAGGATTACACCTTCAAGGGGGGTTGGTTGCCTGGGTCTCTCTTCTGGATATTTTGAGAGCTCAAGTTCAGGTTCTTGGGCCTAGTCCTGCTTCTGCAGTCAGTAGCTATCCACCTGGGACCAAGCAGACTTGGGAACATCTGCATTGTACATCCTGACTCCCTTCATATTTGAAGGCTTCAACAAATAGTTTCCATAAGTTTTTGAAACTTTGGTTTAGGTTTCTCTGGACTAGTGTGTGCGTGCGTGCATGCGTGTGTGTGTGTGTGTGTGTGTGTGTGTGTGTGTGTGTACACCTGTGTGTGTACGTGTGTGTGTGTGTGTGTGTGTGTGTGTGTACACGTGTGTATGTGTATATACACCTATGCATGCACAGAGAAGCCACAGGATGTTAGGTGTCCTACTCTATAGTTATGAAGTTCAGTGAGGGTCTTTCACTGAACCTGGAGCTAGACTGGTAGTCAGCAAGCCCCAATAATCCTCTTGCCTCAATTCCCCACAGTGCCAGAGTTACAAGTTACAAGTCTGAGTAAGGTCATGATTGGCTTTTTAGATGGGGGCTGGGCATTACAATGCCAGTTCTTTTGCAGCAAGTGCCATTTTCCATGAATCCCTTTCCTGCCCTGCATGGAAAGATTTTTGCCTTTCTATAGCCCTGCAGATAGATTTTTGAAAATTTATTCGTTGGCTATCCTGAAAGTATGTATGAACACCATACCCACTTTCCCTATGTATTAACATCCTGAGAGTGTTTACAGAAGGTGTCCTCTGGGACACCAGGAGCCTGAGGCCTTCTAGAACCTGAAACTTTCTGTTTCTCTGCTGTACTTTGGATTACCCCCACCCAACTGGCACTACACAGGGGTGTCTAACACTGCCTTCTTGTCCCAAAGGACCAGGAATCCAGCCAGCCCCATCACTGGGGCTATGTCTCCAGATACTGGCAGTTACTGTCTCCTGTGGAGGAGAGAAGCCCCAGGTGTCCAGGCAGTGTGAGATGGAATGCTGGGAGCCAGGAAGAAGTCAAGACCCAGATGGGAAGGTTTGAACTCTTGGACTATCCCATCAAGGAATACCTGAGCCTCCCAAAGGTTTCCAGTTACCCCCTGAATGCTTGTCAACTATTATCGATTTCTGGCCGAGTTCCCAGGGTGGAAGGGCATATTTCTGTTGCTACAAAGGAGGCAGAATCAGAACTTCAAGTTTACATTAGCTACCTTCCTCCTTGTTCTGAGAAAATACCAGATGGAAGAACCTGGAGGAGAGAAGGATTTAATTTTGGCTTACAGATTGAAGGTGCTGTCTCTTATGGAGAGAAGGACACGATGACATTAGGAAACAGTCAGAAAGCCTAATGAGAGAGAGATTAATGTTGGTGCTTGGATCACTTTCTCCTTTATTATGTGTATGTATGTATCTGTGTATGTACATACGGCTGAAGAGGCCAGGAGAGTGTTGCATCCCCAGGAGCTGGAGTCACAGGTAGTAAAGCCACCTTACTTAGTGATGTAGGTGCAATGATAATATACACTCTTAACCAATGAGCCACCTATCCTGCCCTCTTTCAGGCTTTATTTTGTCTGGAACCATAGCCTGTGGGTTTTTCTCACCTCGCTCAACCTATCTAGAAACTCACTCACAGACACGCCTAAAGGCTGATTTCCTAAGCAGGTCTATAACACATCCTGCTAAGCTGACATGAACGATCGCAGGAAAGCAGTTGTTCAGTGACATTTAGGACCCATGGCAACTAATTAAGGGTCTGGCCTCACTGATGAGGATTGATATTGGCAGCTGTGGGCCTCGCCTGTTGTTTGGGGATAACACATGGACTGAAGGCAGCATGGAAGGACAGCATTTGTAGCAACGACTCATTTATCAGTCCTCAGTTACTGGCTGTCCCCAAGGATGATCATTGGAAATCCCCCTTTTGTCTTCAGTGGTAATTCCCTGGATCACAGGATCCCTGGCCCCTTCCGTCTGGGCTTGGAGAAGAAGTGCCTGCACCATCATCACCAAAGACAAAGTATGACCACCTCCTTTGCTCTTGTCACCTTCAAGGCTCTAGCATACTCCTCTTCCTTTTCTGGTAAGAGGTGCCCACTCGCATGGCAAGCTGAGGCACTGATACAGCCTGGACACTGCAATCCTCACCCTGTCTGACACCGGTACTGGATCTCTAGCCATCGATGTGGGAGCCAGACAGAGGAAGGAAGGCAGCAGCCACACCCATGACTGGTCAGTTGGCCCCCAGGAGGGGACTGGGAATGTCCCCTAGGGTCCTGGAAATTGCGAAGACGGGAAGGGTTCCAGCCTTCTCCAGCTGGGTTGTATCTTACTGTGCTGGCCACCCAGATCTGTGAGAACCTGCTGTTGGAGGGCCACCTAGGAGTGAAGGTCCTGGGTGGCTGCAGAGAAAGACCAAGTGTTAACCAGGTTCTTACTCCAGTGACAGTTGTCTCCTGGAACTCTTTGGCCAGACCTGCTGATCCCATGGCACAGGGCCACACATATGCTCAATTTACCTGATATTCTGATGTCACCAAGAGGTTTTTATTTTTTTTATTCTTTCCCTTCTAGCTGGCCTGGTCTTGTGACTCATTCTTGTGTGATTCTTCTGTCTCCCCAAGGCTGGGGGACACAGGAGTGTACCACCACACTCAGTTTGGAGGGGGTTCTTTATAACTTTGCTTTTCTCTAATGGGGTCAGACATCAGGGAAGTCTGCACAGCCTTATCTTTGGAAGATGTGATGAAATTGCCACTGAATTATTTAAATGTGTCTTGCTGATTTCAGGCAAAGATTCTAATCTAAATTATATTTATAAATTCCAAATCATTATTCATAATTTCATACTCAAAGCTTAGGAGCTGTGACTGGTAGGAAGCTCCTCACAAAATATCCCAGAGAGCACATTTGAAATCTGGCCACTCCTGCTCATTCTCAGAGGTCTGTGGCCTAAGGTACCATCTGGCCACCGCAGTCCTCATGGGGTTACAGGGAGCTAGTTGCTGACCTAAGGCTGTGGAAGCATGTCTATAGAAGAGGCTTGTAGCTGGCAAATTGAAAATTCCATGAGGCATATAAAAACATGGCTCTCTCGACAGAGGGCAAATTGGCAGCAGTTTCTTCTCTTAGCAGAGAAAAGAGGGGACAGAACTGGGGACCCTAAAGTGTGTGACCTAACTTCAGTTTAACTCTTAACCTCAGTTTCCCAGGCACAGGGGCAGTTTTCCTGAGAAACCAACCATAGTAGATAGCTGGGTAGATGGGGCATAAATGTGCATTTCACCAGGTTCACTAAGGGATTTCGAAACAGAGAAACTCGAAGGTAGGGACCTGACTGACAGATGTATTTAGAGGCAAACACTCTGTCTTCACATTCTCCCTCTGCTGGGCCTAATTTTTGAAATGAAATTCAATGAACAAATAAAGACAGTTTTCAAGACGTTCATGGAATGACTTTTTTTTTTTTATACATCTTCTTCAACTAGTTAGGACAAAAACATTACAATGGTTGGCTTCTTTCATTTAGTTACATAAATAAAATTTTTATAAATATCTCTTTATAAACAATATAAATAGCTTTACAACATAAATACATTTATGCATGACGTGAATTTACAAACAGCAATGTTTTACAGCTGGTTTTGTCAGTCGCTTTAAAAACTGTCCCTTGTCATCAAGTTGGTGTAGGAGTGTGTGTTTATGTATATAATATATATATAATATATAATTTTTTATTTTTCATTTTCAAAAAAAACCCCAAACAATAAGATCATACCCTCCCCTCCCCAAATAATAATAGAACAGCTGGTGTTGTGTATTGCCAGTACCAGGAAGAAAAAATAAAAAGAAATGTAAAAGCCACATTGCGTTGGAGGTGTTTCCAGATGCTGGAGGCGGATGACCAAGGATGACCTCAGTGCACGGAGCAGTTCCCAATCCTGAAACACAAAGTGGACACAGGACACTCAGTTCTGGCCTCTTAACTGAAAAAAGTTCAGCCTACAGGCTAGTTCTTAAATCCCTTCCCCATTTCTTCCAGTAGCACAAGGCAGAGTATTTGAGCCTTTGATCTACCAGTCTTTGATTGGCACTGGCTGGTCCAGCACAGGTGGAACCATGTCTGTCAGATTCCCCCCCCACTGTCACTCCAAGCTTAACTATAGACTTTGCTCTCAGCAATGTGTGAGACACACTGAGAAATAGTGGGGGCCTTTCTAGCCCATTTTTGCTATAAGACAAATCCTCAGCCCATTACTTTCATCTGGATTTGTGTCTGCTTGGCCATGTAGGGGCAGAGAAAAGAATATCTCAAGGGGTGTCCTATTCTGGGCTCAAATCCTCACTTGGATTTGACTTCCTGGATGGCCATGAGTAGCTTTGAGCTCACCCATAAAATGGATAATAGCCACCTCTTAGAGCTGGCGCTGGGATTCAACAAAGGGCCACATATTAAATATCTGAAGTGTCTGGGTCACAGCTACCAAGCAGCAAAGAGCACTCCCTTTGCTAGATAGTTTTACTAGAGAGCTAGTTGCTTCAAGGTCCCATTCAACAGCAGGTGAACTGGTCTAACACCAGCCCAGGCAAATGAACAGCCATGCTGAATTGGTGGGCTTAAGGGATGAGAATAAGGTAATGAGCACTGTACTCAGTCCCTACTAGTGGTAGTGTGAGTGCTCCATGTTCTGAAAAAAGGTAGGCATGCAGGACCTTCCTAAAGGCCAGCACTCACAAAGGAGCCTGGTTGTAATGGTCTGGGCAACTCTCCCTAACCTGCTTCTCTGTGGTTTCAAGTGTGATGCTCCTGGGGCCCGGGGCAAAGTGTCCATTGAGGTCTTGGCCACACCCGAGTATCTGTCAGTAGTATAATCAAAACCTATAACTATCAGCGACAGTCATTATGATGATTCTTGGAGCCAAAGTCAACCTCTGAGTGGGGACATGGTCATAGGCTCGGGAGTTTTCACTACTATGAAGAATGGATCCTGCAATTAAGACCAGGCACTCTCCACTGGTCAGTCCCACTAGGGAATGCAGGGTTTGGAAGGGTGATCCCTCTACCCTCTCACTGGGGGCGGGATAGAGAAGGCTAAGGCTGTTCATTTATGCCAAGAGAACTTGTAGGAGGCTGCTCACCTCTCCTGGTCAAAGCAGGAATGCAGAAGCCTTAATTTCTTCTCCTTAGCATTTCTCAACCATCCTATGCCCACAGATGCCCAACACTGAACCCAAGGTACCTTCAGGGATGTGCATCCCAGGCACTCACCCAGAAGAGAGCAAAAGGCATCACAAAGCAGCTTCAAAGCTTGCCCATAAGTACCAGAATCACTTCTCTCCCTGAATAAAGGAGAGTGCAGCTCTCAACTCCCCACAGAACTGATTCAAGAGTGGGTGCACAGAGAGGGCCATTGAGAGCCAAAGCCGGAGCGGGGGGGCACTTGGTGGAGCTGCTGAGCTACAGCATGTTTCCCTGGTCATTGGCCAATCTTCCAAAATCCTTTCTGGTTATGATGGGGATTCTGGAGAGTCTGTCGCTTAAACTATTCACAAATTAGAATGGACACAAACGCGTTCATAAGGCACTGTACTTCTGAGGAGTCTCTCATGCTGTAAAAAAGGCTCCTGCAACATGCTGGGTAGGTGTCCCTAGTGGGAAAAGACTGGCCACTGGCCTCTGGGCTGAGAAGAGCAGCATCCCTACCCCTGCAAATTGGGACAAACAAAATGGCAGCTGGTGAGCAAAGCCAAAGCTAGGGAGCAGTAGAGGTCCTGCCTGTCAGTTATCCAAGTGAGGCTCCATCCTTTAGCATCATCAGGGATGGAGAAAAGGGAAAGATTCAGGGGCATCTTTGTAGTAAATCACGGAGCAGCCTCAGATAGGGATGTTGGGAAAGTTTCCAATCTGAGGGGAGGGTGAGGAGACCAGAAACCGGTCAAAGCATAGGCTTGGTAAAGAACTCATCTAGGACACGCTGAGTTTAAGGGCAGGGCAGGAAATAAAATTTATTCCCTCTTTTTGAAAGAGTTGCAAGCCCCAAGGTTCATCTTGAAAGTCCCAAGGCTGCACTATCAGGACCCTGGATAGACCAGTTTGCCCAGAGTTGGTTTAAAGCAGGGATAAGATTCAGAATGCCCCAGGCAGAACGGTGTCCTGCTGCTGCTACCCACAAAGGCTCTTCTCTCCACTGTGAAGAGCAGGCATATCTGCATGCTTGCTTCACTTCAGGGGATATCATGCTCAGAAAGGATTCCTGGGACTTGATGGCCTGGCTGCCAGCAAAGCTGGCAGATAAACTTACTTTGGGCTGGCGGAACACCTTTCCTTTACTTTTTTCCAGGATTTCTCTAACAATTTCCCAGTTAGTTGAGTCGGGGCTACCATTGCTAGCTGGCTTGTGGTCCTGGGTGGAATTGAGGACTGGGTCTACGTTAAGCCTGTTTCTGCTTTTATAGGGGAAGCCAGATGGGGTCCTCTAAGGCTGAGCCCAATCTCTGACCTTGTCCATGTTCTCTGACTACTACATTTTCTTAATCTGTAAAATGGGATAAGTAAGGTAGCAGGCAGATGTCTAGTTTATACTTGATCTCATGCCAGAATCAGTTGGGAGAAGGTCACAGAGCACAAGGACAGGGCAAGAAACCAAACAGCCTGCAATAGGCTTGGTTCTCCTTGGTGCAGAGCTGGGAGACCTGGGAGCGTCCCATGGTGTTACTTACCGCCGCCAGGTGTCGCTGCACTAACATCCCAGACCGCTCATGGAGCCGATCCGGTCCAGCTTGAGGCCAAAGCAGCCTTTGGACAAGCCCTTCTTGTTGCCGCCTTTGTATTTGCGCGCGTTGGGGTGCTCGTGCAGAAGGCGGGCCCAAGCAGCCCGGGACTTGGTATCCACGCGCAGGTCCCGGAGCAGTCGCGATCGGTCTCCCTTGAGATTGGCGCCCCCGCCTCCTGGAGTCTTATCACCCTTTTTCTGATTGCCACCAGCTGCCTGGGGCTCTGCCACTTCCTCCCCTGGAGGGGTTCGTACCTGTCGGAGAAAGAAGTGGACAGGTGAAAGAGTGCACGGATATAGTGCTGGTGATTTTTTGCGGGCCCCAGAGTGGCGTGGCCCTCCTCAGCCGTGAACGAGCCCCCACCGATGCGGGACAGCTGAGTCTGACATCCACCTGCCACGCAGCCCTGGCTCCTGCTCCTTTGCCCTTCCCGTGCCGCTTGTCCTGCTGGGCACATTGGGGCATGGGAGATGTGCATGACATTCTCCCGAAGCTATGAATCAGAGAAGTCCTAGCTTAGAGGGCACAAGTCCTAGGGATCTGCCTTTCCGGGCTCTCTGCTCTCTTCTGCGCGTCGCATCCTCCCACGCTCCTCACAAGCCCAGCGTCCCCGCATCAGCACCCACCTTCGGTGGCGTCCCGGGCTTGGCTTCGGAGGGCCGGAGTGAGAGTAGTGTAAGCAGCAGGGCACAGGCGATCAGCTGGGAGAGGTGCATGGTGCCGATGGGGCCGAGGGGTGCAGACGGTCTGCAGCCGGGACGGCGGGTGAGCAGTCGGACAGGCGGATGCGGAGCAGGCTGGCTAGGCGAGCGCGGGTCCCACTGCTGCACGGCGCCGGCTGGGTGCGCTCTGAGTCCGTGGCTCGGCTGGTGCCTTTATAATCCAACCTGCCGCTGATGTCATCTTCCCGCCCACCGGGCCGCCAGGGCCAATGGCACAGCGCACGCGGCCGAATCGACCGCCGGGTGGGGGCAGCGGGGGCTCCCCCTTCTGCTCCCACCCACGTCCCACCTCCAAAGGATCCCGCGGCTCGGCCGGTTGCGCTCAGAACCACAAAGCGGCGCGCACAAGGGAATTCCATTTGTAGGCTGCACTCGCTCTAGTACTTAGGCTTTTAGGCGTCCACGCACTGTGTACTGGGTAGGTCCTCACTGCGCGCACTGTTCCTGGTGTGCATCTGTATTCCTCTTGCAGGTGCAAAAGTTTAGGAGAAATGTCTCTCATGCAAAATTACACAGGTAGAAAATTGGTGCAACCCGAAATCCAAGTAGATTGCCCTGTTTCCAAGCTCTTCACTAACGCCTAGCCGGGATGATAGCCTTCACCCTACATTGGAGAAGCAGAGGATAAGGGTCTAGAGATTTCCAGTGGGAGAGCTTGCCAGTGTAGCTGTAAAGGAGAAGTGTAAGTCTCCAGTGTAGTGCAAGGATGACACCAATCCATGTGTATGAATGAGGTAGGAATGGGTTGGAGGGCACGCGTTGGGGGGCTAGAAGGCAGGTGGCCATCGTTCAGCGGTGTACTGACCCTGCCTGCAGGTGGGGATGCCCACTTTAGTGTTCTGAACACCAGGAGAAACTATAGGCAGTACTGGGCTTTGCCCAGCTCCAAGCCTTAACAGAACATCGTCATCATTGAGTTTGAGTCTATAGAGAATTGCCTTCTGGCCGTGGAGACCAGGCCGTTTATCCCTCCTGCACATAACTCCCTCCCTGGCCTGGAATCTTGGTCCCTGGGACTCTGGGGAGCCCTGTAACTTAGCAGCCTCTAGAGAGTTTGTAGTCTCAAGAGTGCAGTGATACGCAAGTTTGTGTCCCTTCTGCTGAATAGGACTCACGCTTAAGAGAAGAAAATGAACATTTGCAGGGCCTCGGTAGTCTCTAGAAGGAAAGAACCCTGGGGGAGGGGGTTGGAAGGCAGGAACCAGAGTTAGTGTTTTCCAGAGATAGGGAGATGGAGGGTGGTAGGAAGACTGCCGGGGTCACCATAGGTCTGGAGAACCGAATTTTCTGGAAAGTACAGAGGAATCAAGGGCATAGTCCTTGTCCCTTCCCACAGTGGCATCCCAAAGTCCCCAAATGAGGACCACAAGCTCCTTCCAGCCTTTTTTTCATTTAGGAAATGACTCACATGAAGTCTGATTTGGGTCAGCATAATCACCTGGAGAAATTATCTAGAAATCAACTTCAAGTTCTTTGTCTGTGCTGGAAGATTGGCTGCCCACCTCTGCCCCCCACCATGGCCTTTCTATGTTAACACTTAGAAATGACAGCTCTATTGTGTTTGAGAAGGAAAGGAAAGGGGCGAGGGGAAGCCTTCAGCTGGCCTGCGGAACTTCTCTTGCCCAGGGTGGGAGGGTATCATCCAAACTTGGAGACAACAGTTGTGTCCTATGAGGTCTCTTATTAAGGGTAGGTTGGGAGCATTCAGTCCAGATAGCTACCTCTTTTCTAATGTCTACAGAAGATTTTTTTCCTGTCGTGTGTCTATTTTGGGCATATCTGGTGATGGCCTGGTAACTAGGTCATCTCTAGAAGACTTAGTAAAACTGACTACACTCTGTACTCCACTCACTGTCTCTTCAAGAGACAATTAAAAAGAATTATTTGTATGTGTGTATGTGTGTGTAAGTGTGTGTGTACATGTGTGTGCACATGCATGTGTATGTGTGTGTCTGTGTGTGTATGTCTATATGTGTGTGTATATGTGTGTGTGTATGTGTGTGTTTGTGTGTGTGTGTGTGTATGTGTGTGTGCTTGTGTGTGTGTGTTTGTGTGTGTGTATGTGTGTGTATGTGTGTGTGTGTGTGTGTGTGTGTGTGTGTGTGTGTGTGTAGGCATTGCATACTGTGGCATGAAGGTCAGAGGGTGACTTGCAGGACTCAATGCTCTCCCATCCTTTATGTCTGGGGATGGAGCTCAGGCTTCCTAAAGGTAATACCTTCACACACTAAGCCATCCTACTGACCCTGAAAGCAAATCTTTTTTTAAAAAAAAATATTTAATTTTTATTTATGTGAGTTGGTGTTTTGCCTGCATGTATAACGGTGTAAGGGTGTCAGATCTTGGAATTACAGACAGTTGTTAGCTGCCATGTGGATGCTGGGAATTGAACTCAGGTCCTCCAGAAGAACAGTCAGTGCTCTTAACCGCTGAGCCATCTCTCCAGCCCCTAAGGCAAATCTTTTGATGACCTTCGGCTCTTGATCTCTGAGCTGTGGTCATTTAGGTAGATCCTGGATGAGTTAATCTTGGGCTAGGCTTCCCTGTTACCTCCATTGCTACTTCTGAAGCTTCTACTTTGCTGGAGCAGGAATTGGGTGGACAGGAAATCCAGGACTATTCTGGGGGGACTTGGGGCAGGGTGATAAGGACTTAAGATCCTAAGTTTTTCTGCTTCTCATTGTTTCCCTCCTGGGCCTAGATTTGAGATCTGAGCTCCCTTTTTCTGGGAAGTCTACTTTTTCTGCCTTTGGCTTCAGAGACCTGAAGGAGGTGAGGGCCCACCAAGCAACTGAAATGAAGGGATCAGGTACTGTACTGACTGGTCAGTGTTAAAATTTCCCCAGGGGCTGGAGAGAGGACTCAGCAGTTAGGGCCTTGAATTGCAGTTGCAGAGAACTTGAGATTGGTCCCTCTAAGCACAGAGTTGAAGGGAGAACCTTACAGCCACTTGTAACTCTAGCCTTGGGAGATCCAATGCCTTCTTCTGACCTCTATGGGCAATTATACTCATGTGCACATATCCCCACATGAACACAGACTCATACACATGATTAAAAATTAAAAATAAGCCAAAAACCTAATAAACAAAAGTCCTCAATTCCCCCCGACTCAAAGAAGGAAGAAAAGACCCTTGGGGTTCAAGGGATTAACAGTTTTGTATGGCATCTGATCATGTGTCATTCGTGACTGTCTCAGATACCTCCAGGGTACCCTTTAGCCTGAGTTCCATCTCAGCAAGAATGACACAAATAGACAATGGATGGCTTCATTAGCTGGGAAACACGATGCTGGAGATGAGGCCGTGTCAAGAGCATTTCTTTCTCAATCTCAGTCAACAGGGCAGGTTTCCCAGAGAAGTCTGAACCGAGCATGTCACACATGGGAAAAAGGGGGAGATAGAGTGACCTCATTGGGTTAACTGGAAGACCAGGGCTTAGCAGTACGGTCTAAGAAACAAGCAATAACAAAAACCAGTCAAATTTGAAAGGACAGCCCTGTGACGCTGAGACAGATGAATGGGAGGGAGACCCACGGAGGGAAGAAGCCGTGAGTCGGGAAGGCTGAAGGCTTTGGGTAGTGTGCTCCGTAGAAGTAGGTCTGGAAGAGAGGCAGATCTGGGATCCAAACTAGTGTGCAAGGTGTGACAGTTTTCTCCATAAAGCCACTGTGTACTTGAGTTGGGAGAGTTAAGTGAGCCTGGGGGACCAACAAAGTTAAGACTGAGAGCATGGCCAATTGTGGGGCAGGGAGTGGTAAGTCAGATTCAAACCTCAGGTATTAGTATGGCATGCCCAAGACCTTCTCTCTCCTGGCTCTTTGAAGGGCAGGGACCGAAAGATAAAGACCCCATCATGGTCCGCCTTCCCTCCTTTCCCTTTCCAAGAAGGGGAAGCAGAAGTGTGCCCATCACAGAGGATTTTCCTGGGATAGTTGCTGTCCAGTCCAGCATGGATGAAAAGCTAAAGAGGTCCCATTGTAAAGGTGTGCAAAGCTTCTGGGAAGCTGGGGAAGGGCCACACGGTAGGGCTGTCCCCTCATGAACAGGAGGTAGGTAGGAGCTCCTGGCAGCGATGCCCCCTCCTGCCCCTGGGGTAACTAGTGGATTCTCAGGCCCTCAGAGGAGGAGGGTTGCTGAGAAGCCCATCTGTTTTCTCTGCAATTATTTCATCCCGGGGACCCTTTCCAGCTGCATAACTTCTCAGAGAGGACACTAAACAGGCTGTGAGCTGTTGTTGGGGAGGCCAGGCAGGGAAATTGCAGCAGGATGCTGGCCAAATCTCATCATTGTGCGGGGCCTTCAGTTTCACCACCTGTAATTGGGAAAAGGCCGTCCTTGCCTCCTGGACAGGGGCAGAGTGAATCTGGCGGACTCGGCAGGAAGCAGCTGAGGCAGATGGGGGATCTGAATGTTACCGCTCACACGTACACACTCTTCCAGGCGGCAGGGCCCGAAATGATGAATGGGCCTGTTTGATAGTGCACGGCCGTGGGGGACACAGAGGCTTGGCTAGGTCTCCTTGGTCCTGGCACCTCCCCCAAGAGGCCTGTACCTACGGAAAGGAGTGGGAGGCCACGAAAATGTCATCAGGCATCCTTTGTAGGCCAGAAATTCCAGGAAAGATTTGAGTCTTTTTCTGACCCTAGGACACCCCCACCTGACAAGGCAGCTGCCCTCCTTCCGTTTTCCCAGAGGCCCTGCCAGCACCTGCTCCAGATGGCCTCCAACCCCACTGTCCTACGCAGGCCCATGACGTCAGAGTTTATCCCTCTCTCTGTAAGATAGGTCCTTACAGATAGGCTCAGTTCCTCTGGGGGTATAACCACCCCTCATGTGACTGTCAACAGGGGGGCAGGACTGAGGCTTAACTCCCCAAAAAGCGATCAGTGTGAGAGAGATGGGCCTTCCCAGAAGAACCAGGCTCAGCACCCCAACATCCTTCATGAAGTCTGCACCAGATGTTTGGGTCTGCTGCCAGGCCGTTGCCCTGGGGACGAGGTCTTGCCTTGGCTGGGCTGTGGTAAAATGCTGGTTCTGTGAAGCTTTCCAAGCTGTGAGCCACACTCTTGCTGCTGTGAGGGCCTTTGCTTCAGGCCTTTTCTTAATTTGGACCTACAGGAAGGTTCATGTTATCTGATCTTAGAGACAATATTTCAGATTTGCTGGAGGCCACAGTCTTCAAGGGGGGTTACTTCTGGAGGACAGAAGGGCTTGTAGTGTCTTACAGAAGTCTCTTAAATTGACCTCTTTGCAGATAGAATCATGAGATGGGCTGGCCAGGACCTAAGGGCCACAGTTAGCTTGAGGGAACCATTTCTCCAGGTTTTCTAATCCAGAAAATTCTCTGCAGACATTTGCCCCCTGGCAGTGATCAGGCACTACCCCTGGCAAGGGATCAGTTTCCAGAACTAGTACTGACCAGAGACACATGACCATGCCAAGTGCTCAAGACAGTTGGAATGAACATGCCACCTGCAATCCTGGTTTCCCAGGGACTGGAAAATGCTTCAAAATCTGAAGTGCATAAATTGTTTGAAAAAACCACCAGTGACTGTGTGAATTATCTTTGGGTTGAATTAGCAATATTATATAACAACCTGTCCCTGCCTTATGGCCCGGTGTTGGCTTGGCAAGAAGAAGTGACCTTCCCCCATGTCAATATCCTACTTAGCCCCGTAGAAATAATTCTAAGAGAAAGCCGTGGCTCAGTAGGCTTGGAACGTCCCATCAAGCAGCTGATTGGGATCTGGGTTCCCATGGAGGTGGTGAAGGATACAGACAGTCTGGTGGTGGACTGACATCGGCCTTGGCTGCCTGGGGTCTTGGTCCACAGAAGAAGGTGGAATGCCAAGAGGTAGTGTTCTCAGGTGTCCTTGAAGACTACATTTAGGTATGTAACTGGAATAGGACTGTCTCATCCATAGTTTCCAAATAGCTGTTGTGTTATTAAAGAAACCAGCCTACGGGAAATGTCTGTCCCAAGCCAGAACAGTTCCTGGGGCAGAAGGGACATGTCAGGAGCATCTGCTCTCTTGTGTTAACATTGTCATCAGTGCAAATAGCCTCATAAATATAGTGACTAATAGCTACATAGTGGCTCTCCTTGGGCCCACTCTGTGGGTTGTGTGGTGGACTAACTGTGGGTGGGCCATTTCCTAGCTCTCCTGACTGTGAAATACTTTTCAACACATTTCTACTTCACTCCCATGGTAAATTTCTGTTGCTAATTTATAGCCCCAAACAGTCCCCATGGGCCGTATTTCAGCTCTCCATTTCATCGTTGGGATAATGCATCTGCATGAGTCCCTGTTCTTACACATTTTCTCAAGTAAAGGTGAAGACACCTGGAAGCCCTCAGTTCTTCACAGAGCGAAGAGTGACTGAGCAGAGGTGAAGATACAGGGGCTGGAGAGATGGCTCAGAGGTTCAGAGCACTAACTGTTCTTCCAGAGGTCCTGAGTTCAATTCCCAGCAACCACATGGTGGCTCACAACCATCTGTAATGAGATCTGGCATCCTCTTCTGTACCTTGTTTACATAATAAATAAATAAATATTTAAAAAAGAAGATACACAGAGAACCAAAATTAAGTGGACCATGTGGCTTCTTCCTAGAACTCGCAGAGTGAACTATGTGGACAGTGGGGGGGGGCAGAGTTTGTGCTGTTATGTCAGTTTGTTTTAAGCCTATGTTTTGAATTATGGTCAAAGAATAGTGTTGTCTCCAGAAAGAGATGCTTCCTGAATTAGTTCCTGTGGAGTTGGGCGAAATGAATATGACCTATACTCAGGGGCATGATTCAACAAAACACGTATTTCTAACCCAGAAACTCTCTTAAACTGTTAGACTGTCTCTTTCCCTGAGCTCAGAAACATCAAGAAGAATGAAGCAGAAGCTGGGTGGAGGCTGAGCAGTAGCCACAGTAGAAGTGCTCTGAGCCTGTAAGGGGAGCTGACCCTAACCCTTGCAGTAGTCTGGAGAAAATATGGACTCCGAGGAGCCAAGTGCTATCCCCTTGACCTGGCCCCAGACCCAGTCTCCCACCTGCCGGATTACAGAGCAGGAGATAGCCGAATATCTAGGGTGGCAGATGGGGCTGCTTCTGGAGAATCTTCAAGGAGGTTAGCCAGCCACTTGGAGGGTGAGCAGCCGATGGCTTTGGTTTCTTTTGACCGTGTCTGCAATGGTGGGCTGGACAGGAACATTCTTCTGAGCCCCAAGGCTGTACGCCTCTTGGAACCATGTGTGTTGGTTTCCATAGGATTCTCCCCTCTGGAGAAATACATTCGTTCCCTGGCTAAGTACTTACAAGAGTGAGACATAGCTGTCTGAGCATGTCATTGTCATAAAGCCCAAATTACCAGAACCTTCCTTCTCTTACTCTGTCATCTTTTCAGGGGACGGATACATCTATTTCAATAGGCAGAGGTCCCCAGACTGTGGGTGCCTAGTAGATGCAAAGACCAGAGAGCTGCATGACAGAGCTTCCCCTTGCAGTGAGGAAGAGGCAAAGCCACCAGCTGGGCCATTTTGCATAAGGGACTGAGAAGGACCCAACCAATTTCCTAATCTTCTCTCGCTGTGCCTGGGACCTCATTACTATCTAGGCCTAGCTGGCAAGCTGGCTGATGTCCAGTTAATCATGGGGACAAGCTGGGGAACAAGGCCCTGTGCTCCTTCTTTAACATCTGCTGGGTGGACAGCTGGCTCCACCTTGTGTGGAGCAGCTCCAGTGGGAATGTGCTGAGTGGCCTGGCAGTTTTCTGGACATAGCTCCTTACCACCAGTCACCATTTTGTAGGGAGAAGAACCTCAGGATTCTGGGACCCTTGTCACATCTATCAGCAGCCATTTCTCTGGAACTTCTTCCCATTCTTTCCCATTTAACTTCTGGGAGGTCTGGGAAGGACAGCGCCAGACTCTGGGAATGCTGCAGCCTTGGAGAGAGTTAAGATTTGTTCTCTAGTGTATGGAGAGCAGCCTTCCACTGTGGGTTAGTGGGCGTCAGACCAGAGTTCTGGGCTTGGGAAATGGACCAGGATAAGGCTCTGAGACTATAAGGTGCCACTTCAGGAATGCTGGCTTTGCCTTGAACTCCCAGTCAGGCATGCTGTACAGTTCCTGAGCCTCAAAGCCAATGAAAGACCCAACTTAGACCTACTTGAAGAAGCCATTCTCAACTCTGGCCATCTGAGGTCACAGCCTCTCTCTACCATGACACTCTTCAAAGAAGCAGATTCTCATGGGTTTATCTCCATTCCCTATGTCTCCTGGGGGCTGACAGTCCTCTAGAAAAGGACTTTGGCTCAGAGCTGCCACAGAGTTTGGGACTAAGAAAAAAGGCACTGAGGCAAGGTAGTGGCTTAGACAGGGCAGAGCCTTAATGTCTGGGAGGGGTCTGCCTGGGAGGGGTCTGCCTGGGAGGGGTCTGCCTGGGCCCAGTGGCTGAGCAGCTTCCAGAAGAGGCAGGGTGGGGCTAGAGAATTTGCTCAAACCCAAGATGGAGGATCATCTTGCACAGTTCTCCAGTATAAACCTCTAAGAGTGAGCACCAGCAGCTCCGTATCTCTTAGGTCTAAGACATGATCAAGAGGCTGTGGAAGGAGCAGGCAGCTGACCCTCAGAGGGTGAGCCTATGGGCACAAGCACAGAACTGAGTAGTGTCAGAAAAAGAATGACCCAGAGGCTTGGCTTGTTAACATAAGGCATACTCAGGCTCTGCATGCCAGAAGTTTGGCACAGCTGCTTCTACTGGCCCCGTGGCCCCCATCCCACACACACTCTAACATGCTTGGAAAGTTGAGGTTGAGCCCAAGGAATCCAGATTTGAGATGATGTGGCCAAGGTTGAACTTTGTTGGAGAGAACGATGAAGATTCTTTAGAAAGTTAGTCCCGTTTCTTGAAAAATTGATTTAATTTGTTTATTAGTTCACACAGAGGGGTGGGTGCATGCTGTGGCACATGTGCATATATCATAGGACACTTTTCAGGAGTTGAGACATTGAGAATCAATCTCAATTTGTCAGGTTTTTACTCACTGATCCATCTGTTGACTCTAAAGTCAGTCTCTTTTAGGGGGACAGAGAATATTTTATCCAATATCACGGTGCAAGATAGAATGAAAGTTAATAGCAAAGTATGTGAGCCTTCTTTCAGTGCATTCGAGGACTTTCTGGTTGAGAGAGTAGACGGCAGGAGACTCGGATTTGGAGGTTACTAACAGCTCAGGGCCAGTGGTCTGACCAAGTCTCTATTTAGTGACCTCTTTTCTAAGGCCTTAATGCATTTTATTTGCATTCAGTAGAGTTAGGGTTTAGGATTTAGGGCTCAGGATTGTCGGGAGGGATAGAGTTAAAGTTGTCTTCTGGGGTTTCAATGACTTTTTAAAATATTTTGAAAATCAGATTATAGTTGTTTTTTTGTTATTATTATGTGGTGTTTTGAAGACAGAGTCTCATATGCTAGCCCAGGCAGACCTTGCACTCATTAATTAATAGCTGAGGCCGGCCTCAGATTCTCAGATATTCTTTCCCTGTAGACTTCTGAGTGCTTGGATTACAAGGCACAAGTCACTGGACCTGGATCAGATAATTAATTATTTTTAACTAATTTTTGTTTAGACTTTTTTTTTACATAATATATATTTTATCATAGTCTTTTCCCAATACCTTCCAGATCCTTTTTACCTTTATACCCACCCTACTTCATGCTCTTTCTCTCAATAGTAATAATAATCCTTAATAACTATCATTTCTGTGTTTGCTGTGACACTTTTTTTTTCCACTCTGTTTTACAAAGGCCAAGTGTAGATTACATCCATACACTTATTGCAGTTCCCCTTTCTTGCTAGTTTGTGTGGTCACTTGATTCATATCTGTCCCTGGAGTGCAGAGATCTGTTCTGTTTGGTTCCCATTCATCCCTCAGCTCCCAGCCTGGAAGCACATAACCACTACACAGACTCTAAGTGTGCGCCACAAAGTGGCCTCGATTCTGGTGAGTCTGACATTTTTATTTAAGTCGTACAGAGAGGAAACCGAGCTCAGAAATGCTTGAGGTCTGAGTAAGCTTCTCAGGTGGGACCCAAACTCACTGTGTGTCTGCCCAGAGGCCCATGTTTTGTTCCCAAACTAAAGTCTCCAGAAAGAACGTGAGCATGCAGCTTCTAGATTCTTCTGTTGTGAGTTTACAAACATAGTTGTTTGAATGTGTGTACATGGACGTATTTAGCTTCAACCTGTCAGGAATGTTCTGTGGTAAGCAGAATGTAAAGCTCTGCCTGCCTTTTATATCCCCCTATTCCTCAGGTTAATGGAGTGGTAATTAATTTTCTTATCATTTGAGTTTTACTTGATTCATTAAGTATTTAACTTAAATGAATGTGTTCATACATGTGGTTGTTTCTTTCTTTTTTTAAAAATAGGGTCTCGTACAGCCCCGACTGGCCTTAAACTGGCTATGAAGACCAGGATGACTTTGAATTTTTGTTTCTCCTGCCTCTAAGGTCTTCAGAGTCCTGGCTACAGGTTTGTGCTACCACAGCTAATTTTTACCATAAAGTTTTGACAACTGATATTTATGTCCAATAGATTTTCAGGAATTTCCCTTGATTTTGCCTTAAGGATTTTCCTGAAAGCAGGTTTTCTATATAAATGTTACCACTTTATAGAATTAATTTTAATTAGTCATTTTATTTTCATTTAAACTCTTATAATGGCTAGTTAATTTTATTGCTTTGTGGTAAAAGAATTTAACCTATAATATTTGTATGGTATGAATGTTACTATCATTTTCTTTGTGTTTGAACATAAGCTCTTGAAATAGTAACTGAAAGAAACCCGATTCTGACTGTAACAGACTTCATTGGTACCTAGGGCTTTTTGGGTGTTGGAGAAGTCATCTTTGAGGCTTATGGGGAGGTTGGGCAAGGCTGGGTTTTAAGGAAATGCCTGGAGTGGGCAGTGAATGGTCTCAGCCATTTGGAAACAGGAATTTCCCAAATGAGTGACAGGGTTGGGGGGGGGCGCTGTCTAGGCTTGTTCAGTGACCGAAACTGACCTTGATGAAGGCAATGCTCTGGCTGTAGGCTGGACGGTCCTAGGAACATTTGCAAGAATGTTATTTGTCTTTCTAGGAGAGTTGAGAAGAGGGGCCAGTGCTCTGTTTTGGAGGAAATAGCAGAGGGGTCCTAATGTGGGATACTTGCCTTTCTAGATGGAAGGCTTTTGATACATACTGACAGGCTGTTTCCCCCAAACAGCCTTGCCCTCCCTCAGCAGCACGAAGTGCCTTACTTTGGGTTTTCACCAACACTAGGTGTGACAATCCTTCCACCTTTACTAGTAAAAAAAATTTCCCACAGGTTTTGTGGAGGTGATGGTAACATGTGTGTGTAACATGCGTGTGTTTATTTTTCTTTCATTCATCTTTTTTTTTTTTAAATGTTCCCTGATTTCCAGTGAGCATTCACATTCTCTCCACACTGACTGTCAGTCTTGACTGATAACTTTTATATTATACCTCTTACCCATTTTCCACAAGAGAATATGTTTTTCTGGCTGGTTTGTAAGGTTTTTTCATCTACTAAGAATATTATCTCCATGGTCTCTCATGTGTCAAAATGCCCTCAGTTTCAGCTTTGGCTTTTAAATACATGTGAAAGCCATATGGAAATTTCTATTTTTAATGTAGTCAAATCCATCATTTTTAAATGTTTTCTAGCTTTGGAGTCATTTTTAGAAAAAGCCTTCTCCTCACCCATCAAAACTAAATAAACACACACTTACTTTTTCTAGCACTTCTCTGGAATACTTTTGTGCATGTTGGTGTGTAATATATGTCTTTACTTCAAATCCATCTGGCATTTATTAGGTGTGAGGTAGAAATTCAGCTTTAGTTTTCACCATGGAAAAGTGGAAAGCAGGTGCTCTTAATCACCCACCACGATCATTTTTTAAAAAATACAAGTAAAATGTTGAATACCCAGTTTTAGACAATATGGGCTTCCTGGTAATTAAAGCTAAAGTCATTTATAAACTACACTTCGACACAGTGATTAGTGCTCAAGATTCATTCATCCACTCATTTAACTGAAGAAAGTTAAATACAGAAAGACGGGTTTAAAAAGAAAACCCCAAAAGATTGCTTTTTAGTCATCTTTTCCCCACTGGGTTAGTGGCCTTGGCCGTTTACCGAGTCCTCTCCTGTTCCTGGCAGTGAATGTGTCAGGGAATGTGCTTAGCAGCCAGTGTCTGTGGGTCAAGAGGGATGAGCATCTGGTCCCTGTGAAAGTGGGGTCCAGTCACCACGATGCAATTCCAACGGGAGAAAGGATGGGATCCAACTGGTTCCCTCTGGAGCAGGCAAGCAAATTTTATGTCATCAATACCACAGACTCTGAAATTTAGAAACAAAAAAGGTTTATTTGGGTCTTCGGTCCGTATCTTGGGAGTCAAAAATGGAAAGGGTGATGAGGTGCTCTTGCTCTCATGGTGCAAGATTCAGGGAGGAGAGAGAGAGAGACAGAGACAGAGAGACAGAGACAGAAACAGAGAGAGACAGAGCAGAAGTAGAGGGAAAAGAGATAGGAGGAGGAGGAGGAGGAGAAGAGAATTAGCCTTCAGCTGTTTAAGAATCCCATTTACCCCCCCACACACACACACTCCCAGAATGCACACAGACATACATGTCTGCATGTAGAAGTGCCTCGGCACTTACATGGTTGTCAGAACCACTTTCTGAATTTGGTCCTCTTCTATTGGATGGGTCAGGGCACTGAACTCTGGTCAAAGCGACATCACCCACTGAGCTACCTCCAATGACCTTCATTTGGCCTTTTGCTTGTTGTTTTTCTGTGTATGACACCCCCCTCCAGTGCTGGGGACTGAACTCATGTTCTTTCTCTTGTAAGTGCTCTATTGTGAAGTTAAACCCCTAATCCTTTGTAGTAATTGGTTTCTGACCAGGACTTTCAGGTCTAGAGCAGAGGTTTGACCCGTAGTCCAGCAGTCCAGCAGTCCCACAGAATCACAGAATCACACAGACACTTATATTAATTTTATGCAGACCGGTCTAGGGCCAGACATATAACTTGCTAACTCTTTACCCTCAAACTAAGCCATCTTTCTTATCTTGTTCAGTCATGCTGCTTGATACATTTTCTCAGAGCAGCATTTCAGCTTCTTTTCTCTGCATCTGCTGCCTCTCATCATTGTGTCTCCGTTGCATCCCTGGTGGCGTCTCTGCTCTGCCTAGATGTTCCTAGAATTTTATTAAACTGATAGCCCTGCCCACACTTCCTGTCTGCCTTTGGCCAATCAGTGTTTTTTATTAAACCAGTAGACGGGACAATTATTTACATTAGAACAGAGCACAATCCCACTAAGATCCTCATTTGCCTTTTGGGGCATGAGGATGGAACCCCATGGCTTAATCATCCCCTGTTAAATTCCACCACTCAACACAGTTACAGCAGACATTAAGTTGTTAGCACATGCTTTGGGGGGACACATTCAAACCCCGGAAAGACCTAACTATTCGCAGATCCAAACTTGAGTACAAGTCTGACGTAGTTCTGTAGCAATAAGGCATAAGAAAGGCCACATGTTTTTATTTATTTATTTATTTCAAAAGTCAGGTCAAATGTGGCTCAGACTTTAGCTGTCTTATCTTAGAATGACTGGTTCCACGTTTTTATTCCAAAGAAGGGGTTTTGACTTCAAGATTGAGGCAACTTAAAAGATTTAATTGGGGGAATCTAATGGCAGGACTTATTCCCACAGTGTGACAATTACAAGGGAGTAGTGGCAGAAAGCTGAGAGTAAATTAAAGGGGTTTCTGGACGTGACCTTCAGCCACTGAAAGCAGACTCTGGTGGCTTGGTCAAGCAGGGCAGAGAATGGAGAGAATGAATGGCAGGAGGTTTGTGGAGAAGAACTGAATCAGAGACTTAAGAGTCCTGAGAGGGCCTCCGGGCTTGGGGCAAGCCTGGGGTCTCTGTCCCTCTGTCTAGTGGTGTTGGCTGAGCTAGGGATGAGTCCACCAATCTTGTAAATATGGAGCCGGTTGGCACTATGGGCAACTCTGCTAGCCTGACCCTGTAGAGACTGGAAAGGCGGCACTACTTTCTAAGTCTGTATGGATCTAGATCATACCTATTGTTTCTTGAGTGATCTCTGGGACTGATGCCCTGTGGTTTGTACCAGGGTCAGCAGAGGAAGGAGACTAGGCAATGTTGAATATTGCTGTTACAGGATTGTAGGTGCCAAAGCCAGATGGTGAGTGCTGAGGCTGGTGGCAGATGCCTAGAGATAAATGGGTGGGTGGAGAGTGGGTATCTAGAGAGCAGGTGGGTGTCTAAGGAGTGTGTGTCTAGAGAATGAGTGAGTTTTTCCTAGCGTGGGTGTCTGGAAAGTGCATGACAGCCTTAAAAATGGGCGAGTTTCCAGAGAGTGGGTGAGTGTCTGGAGAGTTTTGGGAGAGTGACTGAGTGTCGTTCAGTGGCTTGGTACTACTGGTACTAAGTTAGGGATGAAGCCTTTGAAGGGTATTTAAGATGTCAGATGTAACTAGAGAGCTCATGGCAGGGCTGGAAGCTAAGAGACTGAGGGAATCCCATTTACTTATTCACAACATCTCTCTATCAAGACCTTAGCAAGATCACAGAGTTGTGTAAATTCACTCTAGGGGTGGATCTCTTCTTAGGTTCCACCTCTTAAAGCTTCAGCCATCATTTAGTGTTGGGGACCAACCACAGACAGCATCCCATTGTAAAACGTATCAACACAGATTATCTAGTGAGGAGGGAATTGTGGGAAAAATAAGAAGGGATAGTAGAATAAATTGGATATTTAAAATATCCAGATAGTGCTTATTATGTATTCGATTGTTATTGAAGCATTTACTAAGTCACTTGTTATTAACTTATTTAATCCTAGAAGCTTTCTTTCTTTCTTTCTTTCTTTCTTTCTTTCTTTCTTTCTTTCTTTCTTTCTTTCTTTAATTATTCAGTGCTGAATCTTATACCTTATAGACTGATGAAGCAACATACCCAAACAATCTTGGTAGCTCCATTTTATAAATAAAAAACCTAGAGGCATATCATCATAATAGAGTAATTTGCCCAGGATGAGTCACATAGTTAGGCTTTCTAGAATCTGAGTTCAAACCCAGGGAATTCATTCTAGAGTTTGTATTCATTAATGAAGCGTCTACATCATTTGCATTTGAGAGCTTGACAAAGATGTATCAAATACCTGCTGTGTGAATTGAAGCCACCTGGAAAACCAAACCTCATAAAACTTCAGCAGACAAGCTCTCAAGGATCACCCCACACCTGCTGAGAGTCAGCCACACTATGATACCTGATGATTCAAATTAGGTCTTCTCTCAAGACAAAGAATGCAGCAATGGTGTCAGAACCCAGCAGACAGATTTGTCTTTTGTCTTTTGTCATATCCTGCCTGATACTTCTTGGGGCTTCTGGAGCATCATCAAGGGCAAATCTCGTGGATTCAGACGTTTAATATTCTGACCATCTGTTAAAAGAGGTAAGAGGAAGAAGTAGCTCCCTTGATGTGTACCTTCAGTGCATCTTAAGGTATCCAAATAAGCAAAAGGCTCCCTTCTTTATTTTAAGGCAGGGTTTCTCTGAGTAGCCCTGGCTCTCCTGAAACTCTGTAGACCAGGCTGGCCTCAAACTCAGAGATCAGACAGCCTCTGCCTCTTAAATACTGATTAAAGCCAAGTGTTACCATGTCTGGCCCAGAAAGATCTTACTAGGATTAAGTATAACCTGCCTCTGTCTCCCAAGGGTCAATTTCACAGAGTGTGTGTTTGGGGTACAGAGGGTGGGTAGTAGGAACAGGAGGAGAGGGGTCTACCTTGGTATGGTAGGAGATATGCATATCTGGCATCACAATGTCAAGAGTACCCACCAGAGTTGCACTACCATCCCATAATCATTTTTATCATCCCCACAGAGGAGGAAATCATTGACGTCCTAGTGCATGTCACCCTCCTGGCTTTGTGTCAGAGGACCTTCCAGCACTGTGGGGTTATGTCTAAATAAAGGAGGGGTAACCATACTTCTTAAAAGGTGTCAAAAGCCAGGAACTCTCACTCTCTAGTGGCTCTCACACAAGATTATATAAAAGCACTTCTAGCTTCAATATGCTACCTGGTTACAAATTTACATTTTTGAACTTTGTAGAATTTGTTTCGGTTTAAGGTGAAAGTGCAATTTAAAGAAGATAGTTACTTCAGCATCATTTATTGAATTTTTTTCCTACGTATTTAGACTTTCATTTTCTCATACTGTATCATCAAGTTTACTTTAAGAAACTGGCCCCTAGTTATTGCTTTGCCTTTTATTCCTGACCACACTGTTTGACTCATTATAGCTTTAAAATATGTTTCGCCTTCCAAGCTAATCTTTTTTTCCAGGATCTTTACTCTCTTTCCAGAAAAACTTCAGAATGAGTTTTCTAAGTTTCACAAGTATCATCTATAATTTTATCAACTTTATATATTTATATATATAAATTATATATATATAAATTATACATATATATAATTACTATTTATATATTAACAAGAAAATGTGATATCTTGTTAATATTGAGTTTTCCTTTAAAAAACAAAGCAGTTTTGAAATGTCACTGTATATATTCTGCATGTTTTTTTAGGCACCTGTGTGTGCTCATGTCTTACATGTGCACATATATGGATATGCCAGAGGAGAGACTAGGGGAGATGTTTGCTCTCCTACTCTCTACCTTATTCACTCAAGTCAATCTCTCATTGAACTTGGAGCCAGGCTTGTGATCAGCCAGCTCCAACGATCCTCCCGTCTCTATCTGAGGTTACAGGTGCACACAACTGTGCCTTTTTAAAAAATGTGGGCACTGGGATCCAAATTCAGGTACTTAATGCTTGCAAAGAAGCATCTCTCCATCCCCACATCCTGCATGTTCTTATTGTTATTCTTGATTTGTTTGTTTTCTTTTGTTTTGTTTTCAAGACAGAGTATAATTGTGAGGTGCTGGCTGTCCTGGAACTCACTCCGTAGACCAAGCTGGCCTCAAACTCAGATATCTGCCTGCCTCTGCCTCCTGAGTGCTGGGATTAAAGGCACTTGCCACGATACCTGGTTTATTCTTCATTTCTCAACAAGCTCAAAGCTATAAGAAGTGAGATTTTGAAAATTCTATTTTCTTACTCAAGGTTATTAAAAATTATGCTTTACAATTGATTGTTGCTAATACAAGTAATTCTACTAATGTTTGAATAGTAATTTATATTTAAAGCCATACATATCCTTATTGAATTAGTATTTTTTAATTCTTTGGAGTGCTTTTTGACAAAGATTCAAATCATTAGCAAATAAATATCATGTGGTCTGTTTACCAATTCTTGTAACTGGGTGTAAGGAAATGGATGCTTAGAGAAAAATCTCAAAATAGTCACATTCAAAGAAACATTTACAGAAATAAAGTAAGGGCCTACAGGATGGTTTAGCAGGTAAAGGCATTGTCCCTAAGCCTGACCACATAACTTCAGTGATGCATCGGCATGGAAGAAGGAGAGAACTCTCTCTCTCAGGTTGTCCTCTAACCTTTATGTGCTCACATACACACCTGCTCACAAATAAATTAATAAATAACTTTTGTTTGTTTTTAAATATTTATTTATTATGTATACAGTATACAGAAGAGGGTATCAGATGTTATTATAGATGGTTGTGAGCCACCATGTGGTTGCTGGGAATTGAACTCAGGTCCTCTGCAAGAGCAGCCAATGCTCTTGACCTCTGAGTCATCTCTCCAGCCCCTTTGTTTATTCGTTTTGACCCAGGGTTTCTCTATGTAGCCCTGGCTGTCTTGAAACTCACTCTGTAGACCAGGCTGGTTTTGAACTCAGAAATCCTCTGCCTCCTGAGATTAAAGATATGCACCACCACCAATGCACCTCTAGTTATTTATTACTATACATATATAACTTAAAAGATTTCTTTCTGGGACTGAGGAGGCAGGGGTGGGGATGGAGACAGGTGGACCCACTAGCCAACCAGCCAACCACACTGGCAACAGGCCAGTCAGAGACCTTGCCTCAACAAGAGGCAGATGGTGTCTGATGACTTTCAAAGTTTTTTTCTGACTTCCACATGCGTGAGCACACATGTGCACCTATCCACACATACACACACACACACACACACACACACACAGATTCTTATATGACAGTAGCCCATCATTAAATATATCTTTTAAAAAGTTCCATTATCAACAGCAATGTCAAAAATAAAATCACAAGGGTTAAATAGATGGTTCAGCAGTTAAGAGCACTGACTGCTATTCCAGGTTCAATTCCTGGAACTCGGAAGGTGGCTTATGAATATCTGTAACTCCAGTCCCAGGGGATCTGATGTCCTCTTCTGGCCCCTGAAGACAACAGGTACACACATGGTGCCCAGACATACATGCAGGCAAAACACTAATATACATACATTAAAAACACACAAATGAGAGGGCCGGGGAGGTTTTTCATGCACAGAGAAACATCTTTGAACTGTGGAGGCACTAACAATGGACATCCAGAAAGATGTTCAGCCCCCAAAGCAGCAGCCGATGATATATATTTGTGGTGAGTGTCACACTGAAAATGAAATCAAGTCCAGGGATCCAATCAGATTCAGAGAATGTGGATACAGAATAATGTACAAGAAAAGGACGAAAAGATTGGTGGTTTTTGATGCTCGATAAAACGTCAGGATTCAGGAGTTTCATTCATACATTTGCCCCGTTGATGTTTCTTTATAGCTTTTGACATGGCTCACTTATGACTACAACTGTATACCTGTAATTGTATTTTAATACTTTGTATAAAGGAAATTTTGGTTTTAAAAAAACACACAAATGAAAAATTTTAAAACCTGTTTAAAAAAAAAAATGAAACCACAGATTGGAGAGATGGCTCAGAAGTTAAGAGCACTGGCTGCTCTTTTAGAGGACCAGGGTTCAATTCTCAGCACCCACATGGCAGCTCATAACTGTCTATGACTCTAGTTCCAGGAGACCTGATGTTCCCACATAGACATACATGTAAACAAAACACCAATGCACATAAAAATAAGTAAAATCTTTTGAAAAAATGTAATCACAAGATGTAAAGGAACTCTCAACCCAGTGCAGAGCTGGGTCATGTGCATTTGTAAGGCTAACCCTTACAAAGATGCTAACTCCAAGTGAGCCCTGCATGTCTTAATGATTCCTGGAAGGGGGCCAATAACAAAGCAACTGATCCTCAGCTCTCTTGGGAATGAGAAATATATGCTAATTCAAAAAAATGTTAAGCTATATATATCCTTGGAGATACAAAAACCATGTTACCAAACTGACTTAAAATGGTTACCAACAAAGAAATAGATCAGAAAGGTAGAGCGGGAGGTTTAGAGATGAATCAGGTTTGCAGAGTCAGGTCTCCGGGATCTGGATCATCTGGATTGGAGGACAGATCTAAAGTAATAATAGAGCATTGTTTAGGTCAAGAGCAAACATGCATATATTAAGAAGGTGTTCTTTGTGCTGAGAGGTCAGGCTGCCTGCTCGTGGGTGCCTCGCCTGCCATATCTGGCCCTTTCTGCCCACTAGCCACTGTCACAGGACCTGGTGGTGAAGATACAGGAGATTTCTCTGGGTCTCTCACAGTCACTTCAGGTGAGAACCTGAGCCCCTGGAAGCTACTCTGGGGGTGTCTTGGGTCTTCAGGACCGTGTGCTTTGCTGGCAGGCTTCTACTTGTTCTTAGCAGAGTTGCTTCTGGAGATCTGGCTAGTCCAGTTCCCCTGACAAGTCCAAACCTGTCCTAAGTCCAGTGCCAGGAGAGAAGGGAAGTGGTCCCAAGATTTGGGCATAGGAGGATGTGGTTAGAATTCAGCCTCCACTTGAAACTGACAGTCTGGGAACAGCATTGCCTGCTGGTAATGCCTGGCCTCTCCTGGCTGTTGCTCACCCTAATGTATTTGACCTTGGCTACTTCCTAGAACTCACCCATCCCTCGGAAGGTGTCCATTCAGTGTGCTGGCTGGCCAAGGAGACTATTTTGTTAGAAAAGCTACATGGGCTTTAGACAGGAAGTTTTCAGATTCTGGAAACAGGAGCATGGCTGATGGGGAAGATGTCACCTAGAGTTGTATTTTGAGTGACTCACTGGCTGAAAATGATGATCTCTCTGAAAAAGGTGTGTGAGTTCGTTATCTTTGCTGTTCTCCCATGGCAAAAAGCTTGTTACCCACAATGCCAAGGGGCAATCTACATTTTTACTGCTTCTGACCAGATGACTTTGAGGAATGTGACATTTGAGTAATGGTGGAAAATTCTCTGACAATTAGAGGCAATAGAAAGCCCCAGCCTTCCACCTCAGGGTGGCCTGAAGGGTTAGTTCTTTGGATGGGTTTATTATAGTAGAAAGGAGATAAAATGGGACATTCTAGAATCTAGGAGAACAGAAAGAAGAGGAAGAGGAAAAAGAGGAGGAGGAAAAAGAGGAGGAAGAGGAGGAGGAAGAGGAGGAGGAGGAGGAGG
Source organism: Sigmodon hispidus (assembly GCA_004025045.1). Lineage (NCBI taxonomy): Eukaryota > Metazoa > Chordata > Mammalia > Rodentia > Cricetidae > Sigmodon > Sigmodon hispidus. The sequence goes on from PVIH01007853.1 coordinate 57,886, forward strand.
AGGAGAAAGCTTTATCCAAAGCAGAAATATGCAGAGAGGACCAAGCTGCAGGTTCTAGAGAGACATGTGACAGTGATCTTTATATATATATAAAGGAACCAGATGCCACCACAGATGGTCATGAACTACCATGTGGATGCTGGGAATTGAACTCAGGACCTCTGGAAGAACAGTCAGTGCTCTTAACCTCTGAGCCATCTCTCCAGCCCATGACAGTGATCTTAAGGACAGGCTTCACTGGGCTGCTTCACCATGACACCTTAACACTCTAGTTTCTGCCAACAACCTGGTGTACACCCTGTTGTTCATAAGCCAGTCATCACTATTCCCATTTCACAGATAAGGGATCTGAGACTTGACTCTGGAGCACGGCTATCAGGGATCAAGATGGGATTCAGACCTCTCTGAGCCACTACACCTTGGAGCTGCACTGAGCAAACACCAGGAAAATGTTGATTGGATGGGTGGAGGGATGAATGATGAGATGGAGGAAACTGGTACTAGGGAGGGGGCGGATTGTCAGTGGACAGGGATAGGAGGGAGGTCCCATCACTGGAAATCCTTTAGTAATTGGGGAATCTGGTACCAAATGGATTTTCCTTTTCAAAGCAAATGTCTAACAATAAAGAAGACAATGTCCCACAAGCCAAATAAAAGGTCACTTTAAACAAACAAATAAAAACATTCTCTCATGTTTCTCAGGCTGACTTGAAACTTCGGTTCCTCCTGCCTTTGCCTCTAAGAGCTGAAATTGCAGGTGTAAGCCACCACCCTTGTACTCTAATGTGGTGCTGAGGACCGAGCCCAGAAGGTTTTGCAAGCATTCTGCTCGAAGAGCCACATCCCTAGAATCTTCTGCCTTCTTTAAAGTGTTATTTGATGAGTTTGCTGAAAGTTTTGTGCAGTGTGTTTCGATTGCATTCATCCCTTTCCTTTCCTTCACCTTTTCTGCGGTTGTGGAGATCTAACCCAGGGCCTTGTTCATGGGAAGCCAAGCACCCCAATACAACCAACGCCCTGGACCTTTCCTTCCATCCTTTCTCGCCACCCCCACCACCACTTGCGCATGATAGGGGCTCAGGCTAACCTTGAATTAGAGATCCTTCTGTCTCTACCTTGTGATTGCTGAAATTTCAGTTGTGTACCTTGTGTACTGCACACACAGCCAAGGGCACTTTTGAGTGTGTGTGTGTGTGTGTGTGTGTGTGTGTGTGTGTGTGTGTGTGGTGTGTGTGTGTGTGTGTGTAAGTCAACCTTGGACATCCTTCCTTGGGAGTCATGCTTGTGTTTTTGGAGAAAGGGTCTCTCACTGGGACCTAGAGCTCACAAATTAGATTATGGAGAACTGGTCAGCAAGTTTCAGGGAACCGCCTGTCTCTGCCTCCATAGCACTGGGGAACCATATGTAACCATATCTTGATTTTTTTCTGTGGGTTCTGAGGAACATACTTAGATCCTCATGCATGTGCCAAGCCCTTTACTGAATGAGCTGTGTCCCAGCCCTGAAGGCTACTTTTGAAGGACCCAGAACCTGCTTGGTTTCAGTTTTCATTTTTCAAAAGCAGTGCTCTATACACAGACTGATTCTCTGGCTGCCTTTCTCTTTCTGTGCATTAAAATAAAAGTTAGCACAAAATGGGTAGAAAGTTGATTAACAGCAAGGGTGATGGGAAGCGCTTAATGTGATACTTCATTTCATTAATGATTTTAATTTTTAATTGAAAAATAAAAATTGTCTATAACTTATGGCTTAAATGATGTTTTGAATGGTGTATACATTGTAGAAGAACTAAATTAAACTAACACATCTACCTATTGTGCTGTGGGATTACGCTTTTGTACATTGTAAATATTTGTCATTGAAATATTAGCTTAATAAAATGCTAGTTGGTCAAGTAGCTAGACAGGAAATTAGAGGCAGGGCAACCAGTCTAGGAGAAGTCTGGGAAGTGGAAGAAGAGAGGAACAGATGCTGGCAGACACAGAGGAAAGAAGATGGTACCTTCTGAGAAAAGGTACCAAGCTACAGGGCTAAACAAGATAAGAACCATGGGTTAGTTTAGGAGAAAGAGTTAGCAAGTAATATTGCTGAGACATAGGCCAAACAGCTTATAATCAATAAAAACCTTTGTGTGATTATTTGGGACTGCTGCTCCAGACCTGGGGGCTAGGTCTGGCCAGAAACTTCCTACTATACCTATGGTCTTACATACCTATTTTATAATGAGAAGATCTGAAATGTATTCTTCTAGCCATTTTCTAGTCTATAATTTGTTATTTACTGCAGTCACCATCACCATGGTCTCTGAAACTTAGTTTTCCTGTCTTTTTCTTTTCCCCAGACAGGGTGTCATTGTAACCCAGGGTGATCTGCAACTCACTGCTGAGGCTGACCTTGAACCCCCGATTCCCCTGCTTTAGTTTCCTCAGTGATGGTTTTACATCTTGCAGGTCTATAGAAATATTGCTTCCCTTGAGAAAACATCTTTTCAATCCTATTCTGACTCAGCTCCAGGTAACCATCTCACCTTCTTATTTCCGTTTTCTTACATCTGTGTGTAAGTGAGCCCAGGGGCTGTTTGTCTTTCAGAGCCTTTTTTTCTTACTTGGTGAAATGTTCTTTCAGTGTATGCACACTACTGCAAGGGATAGGATTCCCTTCTTTTTAGAAGTCTGCATGGCAATGCTCATCCCATCTTTCCAGTTGAATGTGAAGTTGTCCCTCTCTGTAAAAGGCTCTTGTGATACAGTCTTAATCCCCGATTCAGGAAATGTTCAGAGCTGGAACTTTCAGGAAGGAACTTTGACAATAGATTAATCCCTCGATGGATTCTAACTGCAGTGGAATTATTGGGGGGCAGTGAAAGCAGAAGACAGAGAAAGGTAGGAAATGGGTCATTGGGGTTATGTCTAGAAAGGCAGACCTTGTCTTTGGTCCCTTCTGGTACATTCATACTTTTGCCCCCCCACCATTTCCTTTATGGATTTTCCAATGATAGACATTTATATTGGCTCCATATTTTGGCTGTTTTGAATAACATTGCAATGAACATGAGAAAGCAGATGTCCTCGACATACTGATTTCATTTCCTTTGGATAGATATGCAGAAGTGAAATTGCTGGATCATAGTGTAGATCAGTGTATAATTTTTTGAGAAAATTCCAGGTTTTCCACTATGGCTGAACTGATTTACATTCCCACACCAATGTTTAAGGGCTCTCTCTTCTTCTCGGGCTCGCCAATCCTTTGCGTTTGCCTTTGTGCTAATCGGTAATGTTAACGGTTATGAGGAAATGGAACTGTGGTTTTAATTTGCAACTTGACACTTTTTTTGACAAGTTCTCATGAATCCCAAGTTGGCCTTGAACTCATTATGCAGCTGAGGATGACCTTGAGCTTCCGATCCTCCTGCCTCCACCTCCCAAGTGCTCAAGTTACATGTTTGTCACCATGCCTGGCTGTAATATGACATTATGGTCAAACAAACAAACAAAAAACCTTTAGGACTGAATAATATTGAAGGCTTTAGAAGGCAGCTGGGTGTTAATAATGGAAAAAATAGATATAGGTAGGAGAAAATATGTCTGGTATGCAGATGTCAAAACATATGTAGTAATCATACAAATGTAATTAAAGGGGCTTAGGAGATGGCTCAGTGGTTAAGAACACTTGCTACTCTTGCAGAGGACCTGGGTTTAGTCCTTAGCACCCACATGGTAGTTTTCAGTTATAATTTCAGTTCGAGGACATCTGATACCTTCCTCTGGTCTCTGCAGGCACCAGACACATGCATGGTGCACAGACATACATGCAGAAAAGATATGCATGCACATAAATAAAAATTAATCAAGAAATTAAAAAACAAATATTATTAAAGCATAACTTTTCAATAATTGTTGAAAGACATTAAAAGTCGTTTTAAAAGCATAGTGCCTAATTTGGACAAAAATGTGGTGTTTTGTAGCTGTATCGGTATAATGTATATTTGATTCAGGTCAATTGCCATACAAATGTTTATATTTTGTAACTAACAAATCTTAGTTTGTCTATGCAAATGGTACACATGAAGTTTAACAAAATATAATTATCTCATTACTCATAGTGCTAAAACTGAATGTAATTACTATATACAATTGTATTTAACTGCTGTACAATTTTTGAAAAAATTATTATTTCTAAAAGAAATAATGTAACACTTGTGAAAGATTATTATGTGGAAATTCATTAAGTGTTGTTTATGATAACAAAAAGTGTGAAATAACCTCTATGTCTAGCAGAATGAAGTGAAGTCAAGCTACAAGGAAGATTCTGGAAGAGGTTTAGAACAGAGTCACATGTGTTTCAGCTCCCAGCCTTAGTGAGCTGTTAGCACTCATACTGGGGTGAGCTTGTTGATATGTTTGTCTTTGAGTCATTTCTGCCCCTGCAAGTATTTCCTCACCATATTCCTCTAGGTAACTCCAATAAAACTAATGTCTTAACCAAGCTGGACTCTGGGGTGTCATGGGATCCCTCCCTATCTGGGGAAGTAGATGTGTGCATTGCACCTTCCTAGGAGAAGTTTTGTCATACAACAGATACACATGTTTTAAATTGATGCTTTAGAATTATAATTGTGGAAGAATAAATAAATAGTTTTTTTAAACAATTTATTTATTATGAATACAGTATACAGAAGAGGGCACCAGATGTCATCATAGATGGTTGTGAGCCACCATGTGGTTGCTGGGAATTGAACTCAGGACCTCTGGAAGAACAGTCAGTGCTCTTAATCTCTGAGCTATCTCTCCAGCCCGTTTTAGATTTTGTAGTTAATTAATTTATTTTTTAAAATTTTTTAAAATAAATTTTAAAAAGAGTTATATTGTGGACAAACAGGTGAAAATGTGTCAGAATTTTGAACTTAGAGATTATTTTTAAAGTCTTAAAGATATATTCTATTGGGAGACAGACTTCTCCATTTATACACATTAAGACTACAGTCCTCATGGCAATGTGGTACTGGCTTAAAGGTGGACAGACAAACCAGTTGGCAGAATAGAGAGACAGAAGAAGCACATAACTCCATGGCCAAGTGATATCAACAAGGGTAGCAAGATCATAGGAAAAAAAAAAGTCTTTTCAATGTGCAGTACTAGGTAACCAGATATCATGTAAAATACAAAAGATGGACCCTTAACCTCACAGCACATAAACAAAAGAAAAATAAAGATAAATATACCCAATTCTAAATCAAGAACCAAAATTGTGACATGATGTGAAACTCCGAAAAGGAAACACTTGGGTACAGTGTTTATGTACATTCTTATGGCTTTGAATTTGGCAACAGATTCTCAGGTTTGATATTGGAACACAAACACCTCAAGGAAACAGATAATTTAGATGTCATCAAAAGGAAAAAAGAAAAGAAAAGAAAAGAAAAAAGAATCAAAGGATGTTATTATAATAGTGAAAAACCACTGGCCTGTAGTAGTGCAAGCCTTTAATCCCAGCCCCGGGGAGGCAGAAGCAGGAAGATGTCTGAGTTAAGACCAGCCTGGTCTACAGAGTGAGTTCCAGGACAGCCAGGGCTACAGATAGAAACCTGGTTTCAAAAAACAAACAAACAAGGTAGTAAAAAAGACTACCCATAGATTGGGAGAAAATATTTTAAAAGAGCCCAATACCTAGGATATAGAGCTCTTCTAGTTCAATACCAAGAGTGCTAAGTAATGAACAAATATCTTAAAGAGGCAAATGTCTCTAAGGAAGGTATACAAGTGTTTGATAAGTAAGTTCATGAGACGAGGGAAGGCAGAGATACCACTTTGCTAGACTATGCTGTTTATTAGGAATGTTATAAAAACAACAACAACAACAACAAAAGACAAGTTCTGGTGTAAGCTCAGGTAAGTTCTCCTTTGCAGAGATCTGGAAACCCACGTTGGGTGCCAGATGTTGTAGAAATTAATTACTGGCAATAATTTCTTTGAATATTTATTAAGGGGTTTATATAAGCACTCACTAGTATAAAATTAGACCTTAAGGCAATTCTTAGAGAATTGAACTGTCTCACGTAGTAGTGATAGCAATTCTCTCTCCAAGAATTCAAGAACCAACAGAAAAGGCAGGCAGTGTGCAACCAGTCTTCAAAAGGGGGCTGGCCACACCCCATTCAGGGTCCTCAAGATCCCAAAGCTACGCCTCTAGGTCTCCCTCAATAATGCCTGAACCTACCACAGAACTTGACCTAAATTCAAGGTCAGGAACCCATGGGGTGAAAAGGGAGAATTGGTCCTCATAAGTTATCCTATAGCTTCTGTGGGTAAAGATGCTTACTACAATAAGCCTGGTAAAGTGAGTTCAAGGCTGGGGTTTCTGTAAAAGGATAGTGAGAAATGATTCTACAAAGTTGTTCTCTGTCCATGTGCATGCACATACATATCATGCACTTATACACACTAAAAATACATCAATATAGATTAAAAAATAAAAAATATTGTCAGTATGTAGAGAAATTATAATGCTCATATATTACTGGTAGGAATGTAAGATGGTGCAGTTATTATATAATAATATACAAAGCTCAGAAATTCTACTAAGTTCATACCCCCTCAAATTGAAAACTATGTCCATGCAAAAAATATGCATGTCAGTGTTCATAGTACACTATTGGTAATTACCAAAAAAGTGATGAATAGATAAAATGTGGTATATCCACATAATTCAGCCATAATAAGAAATGACATAGATTTGTGCTACAATATGAACAGACCTTGAAAATACACAAAGTGAAAAAGCACCAGTCACAAGGGGCCACAAAATAAATGATTCTGCTTGTGGTAAAGTCCAAGACAGGAAAACCTGTAGAGACAGAAAATAGCTTGGCAGTTTCTTTGTGCTCCAAGGATAGGTGGTTAATGGGAAGTGACTGCTAATAGGTACAGGGTTTTCTACAGTGTTACTGAGAATGTTCAATCACATTTGGCTACTTTTTTGCGCATTATGGCGTTATTATTACAGTAACTGTAGTGATGCTGTATAGTCATTATACATTACGATTTGTACACTTTAAAATGATGAATTTGTGTTACATAAGTTGTATTATCAACCCAAACATTTCAGAAAAAAATATTTCAATCCAAATGTACATATGTCTGTATGCTAGCTACTTTTCTCTCTGCAGTGATAAAAGCAGGTCAGGGAAGGGAGGGTTTATTTTGACCCATAGTTGTAGGGCATTGGTGGCAGGGAAGGAGTGGAAGCAGGAGTATGAGGCAGCTGGTCTGCATTGCATTTGTAGTCAGTAGTCAGGAGAGAGAGAGAGAGAGAGAGAGAGAGAGAGAGAGAGAGAGAGAGAGAGAGAGATATGCTGGTGCCCAGCCCCCCTTATTCTGATGGAGACCACAGCCTGTAGCGTAGTACAGCCCACATTCAAATTCTGTCTGTCTGTCTGTCTGCATTCTGCGGGTGGTGGTAAACATACTACTGTGAAGTCATGGACAAGACTATTTAATGCCTGAGGGCAGGGCTCAGGTGTGGGAATCTGAGAAGAATCTCAGGAATGCTCCTGACAGCCAAAAGATTCAAAAGTTAGTTTCTCATTAAAAGTTCAGCCAGTAGATTCAGGGCTTGGGTTCACACTGAAAGTGTAGTCAATAGTTACCGTTCCCCATACCCCTTTATCCAATCCTGAAATGCCAAGACGGGTAGCACCCTGCTTACCTATGCTTTTCTTTAAAAATTTCCTTACCTCTGGGCTTGCAGCCGAAGTCCTTCGCTAGGCCAGAACAAAGGGTTTCGACCCAGGTTCGTTTGAACCTGTCCAAAACAATAAAATGACTCTCATGTGTTTACAACGGAATCCAGCTCCCTGGTGGTCTTTGGGGGGGTGGTGGTCCCTCGACACGGGTACAACAATACATATGTATTTCTTCTGCAGTCTCATGAGAAGGAAAGGAAAATGCCGTGGCATTGGAGTTAGGCTGGCGAATTGGTCAGCCACGGGGCAAATAGTCACAGGGTGGGGGGTGGGGGGTTTGGAGGAAGGGTGAAGAAGTCAGAGCACCAGGAAAAGTACACTTTCAGCATCTGAAAGAGAAGGGAGATAGGAAAAGGAAAAATTGCAAACTTAGATGGGCCGACCCCGATGAACGTCATGGCGACTCACAGGGACTGCACAAGGCAGTGGGGACTTTCTGTGATAAAGTGCCATTTGTTTGTTTTGCGACAAGGTCTCACTATGATGCTTGGGCTGTCTTGGAACTCATTCTGAAGACTAGGCTGGCCTTGAACTCAGAGATCTGCTTGACTCTGCCTCCCTTCCAAGTGCCAGAATTAATGGTGTGTGTCTTGTGCTCCCATTGTCTGAAATGAAATTTTAAATCTCATTTTGCATAGTAAACAGTCTCTTTTCTAATCTGTTTGATTGTATATTTATTACTCTTCCTTTAAGGCCAAAAGATGTAGATCCCATTGTTTTGTGCTTTTCTTTCTTGCTACTACAGTATTTAAAGATAAAAACATTTCTCCAACACGACTTTAATTGTGTGCCTGCTACCATTTTTGTTTTTAAAACATGGAAGTACACATTGCAGCCTTGCCACTTGGGTGCTCCTTTTCGAGACTTTCTTCTACTTACTTATATCTTGTCACATGGGAGCACACGGCATTCTGGCCTTCTCTCTAATTTTATTGTTCTGTAGTCTAATGGAGGGCAAATGTGTCTGAGACTCGATACTATCTAATAATATCTTTTTTCTCAAAACTAATTAATTTTTGTAACGGCATAATTGTTACTGAAATAATGATAGTTATTTTGGGGGAAATCTCTCATTTCCCTGTGTGTTCTCCTTCGGGACGGTCTCCCCATAGCTTTCTGTAGTAGAAGAAGCTGAGGCAAGGTGTAAGGACTTGCTAGTGATTCCTCGGCGGAGCTGGGGCAAAGCCTGTGTTTGAGGCTCATGAATGGAGTATTGTTGGAAGTGGATGCCAACATGCTCCAACAGCACCCTTCCTCTGCTGGTGTTCCTTCTGTTGAAAGACTGCAGGGCAGGGCTGCCCCTGGCCAAATGGCATACACTGTGAGCATCCCCTTTCTTCCAACCCCCATGCTGCACAAATCTCCAGGGGACCCTTGTCTCTGGTCCTCTTTCTGGCTTTGGGGGAAGAAGGAATTTTCTCCTGGGGGTAGCTTCTCATGCATACTGAACTCTGTAGGGCACTCCCTCTGGAGTTCTGGTGCACTGGAATTCTGGGGTGAAGGTAGCTTTGCCAGTCAAGCTGGCACACGCGATGCTCGCTTTTGTATAAGTGTAGTTTATCTGAGCCAAGTTTCCACTCCCTCTCTCCTTTTCCGAAATATGTATTTTATAAGATGAGTAGACGTGAATTTTGTCTTTAAATTCAGCCTGTGATTCTGATTTTTTTCTAAAGTAGGAGAATTTAGTCCATTTACATGTAATCTTATAATTGTTGTAATTGTGTTATCTGATATTTTCTCAGTTCATAAAATTCTTGGCTTTCTTTTAAACTTAACACAGGGTTTCTAATAGATGCTGCTTTTGAGATTCATTTAGAGATCAAATGTAACATTTCTCAACCTAATTTCCTGGAGCTTTATTCACTGTCTTCAATTGTCTAAACTAAAACACCCCCTGTTCATTTTCGTACATGTTTTAACTCAAAAGCATTTTCTCTCTTACACTTTTAAAAAAACTTATTTCTACAAATACTCCTCAATAAAATTATCTTGGTTTGCTATAAAATTTTTTTCCAGCTAAAAACAAAGCAAAACAAAGTTACTTTTGTGTGTTTGTGCGCATGCATACAGGCGCATACATGTGACACGCATGTCGGAAGATAACTTGCAGAAGGCGGTTTTCTCCTTCCACCATGTGGGTCCTGATGATCAAGGTCAGGTTGTCAGGCTTGGTGGCAAGAGCTTTGGTTCTCTGAGTCTTCTTGCTGTCCCCTAGAAAGTATCTTAAAATATGGTCATTACATTTTTTTTAATTAACTGTACTTTGTATTCCTCCCACTAAGGTGTGTACATCTGTGGAGAGGTCAGGCTAATCTGGATGTAGTTATCATTTCTTTCTACCTATGCTCCTCCTACATCCCCACCCTAAGAGTACTCACATACACCTTCATCTTTATGACATTTTAGTACTGAGTAGCACTAAAAAATACTATTGGGTGAGTTTGTTTCCCTGGCTCAGCTGACTGAGTCCTTAACCCAATTCAGAAGCTGATTTGGGACAATCAAATGCTTTCTGTGTAGAATTCTAGAAGGGAGAGACATAGTCAGGGTTGACAAACGGAAAGGGAGCCTAATTCTTCATTTACATTTTTCCTCTTTGCCCACAGTATACACCTGTGCACACACTAACCCCTCCTTACTCCCTGCAAGGCTTTCTAAGTGTTCACAAAACAGCTGGTGTTCCATTTGTTCCAGGTGTCAAAAGAGGTTTGGCAAACTATGTGGACTGCTGCAGAAATATAAACGTTACCACTGTTGTTAGGCCCACCATTCATAAGACACATAGTCATTTTACCCTCCTGAGAGTGGCCACTGTTCAGAATAATTTTTATTAAATAACATATTTACTATGTGCTAGACACCATTATAAATGTTTTACATCTATTAGCTCATTTAAATCTTTTATAGCAACATATTAGATATTTTACTATACTCATCTGTGGTGACATATTTTATATTTAATAAAATCAGTCTGGAATCTCAGAGAACAGATCCACCCACAGCCAAGCCAAAGGTTAGAGAGTGGTAACTCATGCCTTTAATCCCATAACTCAGCAGATCTTTCTGTGCTTCTATGAGTTCAAGATCTAACAACTAAACAGTAGTAATTCACACCTTTAATCCTATCTCTAGAATTATGATGCAGAGTTGAACCCGGAAGTGAAACAACTGGGTGAAGAAAATATTTAAAGCATTGTAGGCAGATGGTGTGTATTCTCTAGATGCTATGAACTAGGCTGAGGATGCAGGAAGACAACTTTAGCCCTGAGAAGCTGGCTGGGTGAGAATTGATTGTGATCTGTTTCCTCTCTTTAATATTCCAGCCTTTTCCCCAATATCTGGCTTTGAGTTTTCATTTAATAACAAGTAGAACTCGTGTTTCACTCATCCACATTCTCCAGGGAAGAAAAATGGAGACTCAGAGATGTTGAGTAACTCACCCGAGACAACACAGAGAGTGAGCAGCTCCCAGTGAGCAAACAGGGGGAGTTGGATTGAACCCAGAGTTTTGCTTCCCTGCTTTAAGGGCTGTTATGCTGCTGTGCCAAGGACTGTACCTCAACAAGGCTCCCTTTTGTTAAATTGTCTCCAGATGGAGCCGGGATCTGGCAGTGGTAAAGCCTAGAAGAAAAGTACAATCTTGTTTAATGAAGGCCTTTCTCTGCCATGAAGTCTCCACGAGCAGTCCGGGTTTTGTGAACTTTATGTTGTTCTTCTCTCTTGTGACTGTAACTGGTGAGACATGCCTGTGATTGAAGGAGAACATTCAGAATGGAAAGAGATGCGTAAGAGAGGGAAAAGAAAAGATAAAACAGGATGTTTTGAGACTAGGTCTCACTGTGTAGCCCAGGCTGGCCTAAAAAACCCACATTTAAAGTATTTTACATGAAATTAAAAAGGAAGTGGAACACAAAGATGCACTGAGAGAAAGAAAAGAAGCAGTAAGAGACTGTCTAAAAAGAACAATAGTCTGAACAAATTATGAGAAAATTAGGTTCAGTTGGTAAAATACTTGCTGTGTAGCCTGACCACCAGAGTTTTATCCCCGGAACCCATGTAAAAAAGATGCCAAGGTGCACATCTGTAATCCTGGTACTCCTACGGTGAGATGGGAGGTAGACAGGCACCAGCCAGGTCAAAGGCCAGCAACATCATTCAAAAATAACAGACTCCTGTCTCAACAAGGTGGAAGGAGGGAATCAACCCCTGAAAGGTTCCTTTTATACCAAACACACACACAAAGTTCAAAAGCTGAAAATATAAGTTGCTAGTTAAATAGTTAGAACATGGAAATTATATTTGTTTTTCATTTTATTTTTTTATCTTATGTGTATGGGTGTGAGTATTTTGCTTGCATGTATGTTGCACCATGTGCATGCGGTACCCACAGAGGTCAGAAGACTTGGGAGTGGAGCTACAGACAGTTGTGAGTGCTGAAAACTTTGATTCTCTGAAAGACCAGCCAATGCTCTTAACATAGCCATCTCTCTAGCAAAATTTTAAAACAAATTATATGATAAAAAGAGAACATGATAGTAAAGCAGTAAGACTCAAGATTTTTTTTTTAAAAAAATAAATTTTTGTTTCTGTTTTTTTTTCAAAGATTTATGTTCTAAAAGTTAAGGAAAAGAAAAGCCCAATATTAGAAACAAACAAACAAAAACCAATTATATAAATTTAAAGTAAAGTAAGAACAAAACTAGAATACAGAGTCTGGCTTCTAGAAGCAGTGGGCTGGGTGAGTCTAGGGGCCACTGTGAGGATGTTGGACCTGGGGGAGAGATGTTGAGACCTCTTTATTGCTCACTCACAGGACCTTGGCCCATGCATTCGGTCTACATCTATGGTTTTCATGATCTGAAGTCGGCCCAAATTCCTCCTGGTCAGCAAGCCCTCCTCTACTTTGCATCTTTGAATGTTTTTAATTTTCACCCTATTTTATACTCTTTCCTGATCCTTTGCTTCCTGTCTGATGGAACTGGCATACACACAGCAATTAAAACATAGTGCTGAATGAACTTATTCTGCCTTATCTCCTTGAAGTTCTTATGGTGTTTGCTTTGGTCACTGCACTGTTTTTCACACGCTTACTCCCACACATTCATACGCACACCCTGCCTTTATCACCTGGGTTCATCTTTGAGGTTGCAACACTTTTTTTTTTTAATTCTATTGATCCCAAGTTGCTTAGTAACTGCTCTTTTTTTTTCCTGTCTTTGATGGCAATGAAATTGGGCCAAGAGAAAGAGAGAACTTCCAGGAACACAGAAATGTTTAAGAATATGGTAACAGGAAAAGTGCAGTCACAGACCCTCTATGCCTGGTGGATGTTAGCACAGAGACCTGGGCAGAGGAAGTGGTAATTAGCAATCAATATCAACTAGGTCTGCAAAGTCCTGTGATGACAGCAGTTCTCTAGAACTTTAACTCATCAGTGAGTTAGTGATTAATCGCAGATTTGTGGGTTGCAGGTTTATATCCTTCCAAATATATATTCTGAAAACTAATCCCAGAGTGGGGCCTTTGAGAGGTGATTGGGTTTCAAAGGTGAAGCCTTCAAGAATGGGACTGGTATTTTTATAAGAAGCTACAAAGTTAATTAGCTCTTTTCCTGACTGATCAGGACAAGACAAGAAACAGGAAGCCAGTTTTGACCAGACATTCTGCCAGTGCCTTGATACACAACTTTGAGAACTGTGCACATTTCTGTTGTTTAAGGTTCCCAGTCTGTGGTACTTTGTTACAGCAGACAAGACTAACATGTAGACACAGTACCTCCTAAAGTCAAATTGGTGTGCTTCTACAGGCTATAGGTGGCTGGCACTTTATATATTTCAGCATGTGGTGATATATTTTATATTTAATAAAATCGAACTGGAATATCAGAGAACAGATCCACCCACAGTCAAGCCAGGAGGGTCAGAGTATGGTAACTAATGCCTTTAAATCCCAGCACAGGAATGACAGTTGGTAACTTACACCTTTAATCCCCTAACTGAGACAGAGATCTTTCTGTGTTTCTGAGTTCAGGGCCTAACAACCTAACAGTAGTAGCTCATACCTTCAATCTTACCTCTAGGATTATGATGCAGAGTTGAATCAGAGGTGAAACAGCTAAACTAACTGGGTGGAGAAGGTATTTAAGGCAGGCGAAGGCAGACATTGAGGTATTCTGCTGAAGTGAAGCCGGGCTGAGGACTCTGGAAGATAGCTTTTACCCTGAGAATTGACTGTGGTCAATTCTCTCTCTGATGTTCCAGGCTTTTCCTCAATATCTGGTTTTGAATTTTCACTTAATAACAACTAGAATTCGTGTGTCACCAATAGGGCATGGCAGCTGTTGTCCTACCCCTGTGCTGAGTCTTAGGAGACATTTCTCAAAGCACTTTGCATCATTAATGGGCCATCTGTCACCCAGAGACCAAACATAGATGAAGCTTATCAGGTTGAATGCAGAACAAAGTAGGCCTTTCATAACAATGGTAAATTCCCATCTCTTATGACGCCACTGACATTCCACAGAAACCCAACTCAATGGAGCCTAATGAATCACCTGACTCTTTAATAGAATACATCATGAGGTATACGCAAGACAGAATTCACTGACTCATGCATTTGGGCCTTCTCATTGTCTAAATCATGGGTTGGCTTTATACCTTTTATTCACTGAAGAACTGATGCAGCTTACTTTGACTAAACCATAACAGCTTAGGGATCTGGATATGGTCCTAGGCTTTTGCTATAGAACTAATGTCCGTTTAATTCCCCACCTTCCCAAAACTTCATGGGATAGCATTAGGAAATGAAGTCACTGACAAGTGGTTATATCATGGGCACCAAAGTCTTCATGGATGGGATAGTTTTGTAATAGGCTTTAGAGAACGCTTTGTCTTTTCTGTCTTGTGGGGATACATTGAGCAGATTGCTGACTATTGATTAGGAAGTGGGTCCATATCAGACAATGGATAGGTCTGAGCCTTGATTTTGGATTTCCCAGCCTCTAGGGAAGTCTGATCATAGACTACTCAGTCTATGGTATTCTGTCACAGCAATCAGAATGGATTAAGACAGCTCTCTAGACCATTTCCCAGAGGAAACCATTATTTTTAAATCTTTCAGAAGAGGTTATGGACACACTTGTTCTATGAGGAATGAACATGGGCCAGAGGCAGGCGTGTGGAGCAAGCCTCCTAACCCAGGTAACCTGTGGTCTTCCTTCAGCTCACACAAGGAAACCAAGCTTACTCCAATTAGAGCTCATGGTAGTATGTTCTTGCAACCCTGTAACCTTCACACCTGTTACCTCAGCTTTGCCAGATATTCAGTCAAGATGAGGTCTTGGATAATATAATAATAATTTTGTCTCTCCTTTCTTGGTTCTTGTCCTCGACATTCTGATTTTCTTAGCCTCACCTTCCATTTCTAGCCCCCCCCCATATTTTCTTGATTCAATTCTTTGTTCTCTGTCTCTTCTGGGTTTTCTTGTTCCCGTCTCCACTGGCCTTCCTCCTATTCACTGAACCCTTGACTTCCTGCTCCCTAGTTTCTGTAGTTTGAATAGGCAAGTTTTGCGTTTGGTTGAGGGTTCTGAATCTGAGAGAAAGCTAAAAAAACAAGCAAAGGATCTTCAAGTAAGTTATACCAAAGTCGAGAGGTTTTTGTTTGTTTGTTTGTTTGTTTGTTTTTTGCATTAAGAAATCTGGAAGTTTGCCACATCTGCTATCTCCTTTCCTTGATTCAACATGTAGAATAATGCCTCCTTCCAGCACCTTCTACTCTAACGCTGTATTCTGGACATATGATCTCCACAGGGGTTGACAAGGATGACCAGCCCCTCACTGACATATTCCTTTTCTTTGGTTCACAGAGCTCCATTCCTGTCTATGAGCAATTCTTGACACACCGCTCTGGTCAGGCCATACCGTTTTCACACCACACTGCACCTACTCCATGGCATGACACCCGGCCCCCTTGGTTGAAGTCTTTAATCTCTTCCTTTTTTTTTTGTGCCTAGGCAGGCCTTTCTTGGGCAGGCTGCACAGCTTCTTGGCTCATCTCAGCAAGCTGGACACTGTCACCTCTTTGGTCACCAGCCTGCACATCCTAAGGGTACAGACTGCTCCCGTGTTACACAGCACTGTACCCCATGTGCCAACAATGCACATACCCCTGAAGAGGTGTCTAATGAAGGAGTGATGGGTCAGTGGACGGATGAGTAGGAGCTGGTAACAAGGAAGGCGCTAGCGTCGTTCCACCAGCAAAGCAGGAAGCCCAGAGCATCCTTAAGCCTGGTAGCACCTGCAACGTGACATCGGCTAGGTGGTGGGTTCAGGACCCCGGGCAGAAAGGCGTCTCGGTTACAGTCTCCCTGTCGGGATCTGCCCACGCGGGGCTGGCCCACGCACCGCCCCTCACTCAATCTCATGGCTCTGCCGCATCTACCACCGCCTCCACCGCCCAATTGTCCTGCGCTTCGCTCTTGGCTCCACCCGGCCACCGTCGCTCCCTGGAACGCTCGCTCGTGACCCGGAAGCGCATTCTCCCTAGCAACTGCGAGTCCGTGGCGGTGCCGGCCTCCGGGGAGCGACGGTGAGGCTCTTGCCCCCTCCCCTTGCGCACGCCCCGGCTGCCCGGCTGGCCCTTCCGCCGCGCCGCGCTCCGCGGTCCGGGCCGTGCGTCCTCTCTTCGCTGGGCGCCCGACTCCGGCGCCTCTGGTCGCCTTACGACGGCTCCGGCCTGGCTCGGGCCGCTCACGCCCCGCGGGTCTTTCCTTTTGTAGCGCAGTGGAGGGAGATGGGGTTGGAGCCGGCGGCTGCGAAGACGCAGCTTCCCGAGGCTCGACTCACCTGGGGACGTGCTCTCGTGGGTCCCCATGGAGACTGACGGGCTTGCGGCGCCTCGGGAGTACTGAGCCACTGCACTTGCCGATTGCCCGAGCTTTCCAAAATGATGCACTTTATCCGTTCTCTGGGACGCATTTCATTTCATTTCACCGGGAATTAGCTTTCCGGTTAGGAATGAACTGTGGTTAGTATACTGTACTGTAGATGTTGTGGCCTCCAGTTTTATGCAGAAGGATCCCTGACTGATCTTGAGAAAAATTCAAAGTAAAACTTACCAAGTTGAAGTAGGGATAGGTATTAATATATTTATGATGTACATTTCAAAAGGTACAGTGGCATTGAAAACCCCCTTGGAGTCTCTACAAGTGGTACTCAGAAAACTCGAGACGTTGGTGACTACTGATTGTACGTAATATGACGATGGAGTGAAAACGGAGATGTGAACAGTTGGTGGAATTATTTAGGAATAAAATACAGGAACTTATTAAGATTTACCATTCAAAACTCTTGTCATTTCATTTCAGTTAGTATTCAACACCGTTAGTGTTACGAGACTGTACATACTGCCCCATTAAGAAAGCACTAAGATGACATTTGATTAAATACAATCTATGTGAAAGGTATTAAATGCTGTATAGTAGGATAGAGGGTGGAGAAATGAATGTAGGCTAGTACTTTCAGGAATATGTTTATGAATGAAATAATAGTTGATTTCTCTCCAAATTATAGATACACATTGTATTTGTACTGGAGGGGATTGAACAAACTAATATTTTTTTATATTTCTTAGGGAAACATTTCCATATGATGTTCTTTAGTTCGTATTTAAAATTTTAAAGTCACTTAATTCTGATCCATTTCTTTCAAAACATACATGCACAGATCTCTGGTGTTTTTCCTCTTTTTTTTTTTGGTTCTGCAGTTGGTCTTCAGTTTAAGCAGAGTTACTATTTAATACGTACTTTAGAGTCCTGTGAAAATTTGTCCTTTATTTGACTGATATTTTTGAGTGTTTCATCTGTAGTAGGTACTATGTCAGGAGATGATGAAAGCAATGGTTACTCAGCAACCAATTACTATGTTTTTTACCTGTGGTATGCCTTTATGTATGTGTTTAGCTTGTCAGTCTTTGATGCTCTGCACTTGACTTAAGCCATAGATGGACATTAGCAGTTCAGATAAGGATTTTAGGCTATTGTTTTACAGATCCATCAGAGATACAGTTATGAAGATGAATAAACTCTTAAGACCTTTAGTATGTTTTATTGCTTTCTTGTCTTGTTTGATCTAGTTACTAAACAGATAATGGAGTGTTCCCCTAGTACCAGGCACTATGCTTGGCTGTAGAGTTGAGAATGAATGCAGACATGATCCCTGTTTTTAGCAGATGATAATCCAATAACCACACAGATTTGTTAAGCTGCAGTTGTGATATGTCAAGTCACAAATGAGATCTATGAATGGAGATAATCAGGATGCATAGGACAGCAAGTGTTTCAGTGAGATTGGTTAGCAGAGCAGAGGCCCTGTGGTGGCAGGCTAGGCAGGAGAGGATCGGGGACACAAGGTCCAGCTTTAGAAGGGAGCTGGAGGCATGTGGAACAATCTGGTAGGACAAGGCTGGAGAAGTGGAGCGGGGCCTGATTGTGCTGGGCCTTGTAGGCAAGCTGAATTTTTCTTTGTGCTTTGGATAAAGAGAAGCCTCTATGATGGTTTTACTTAGGGGCTCAGGCTGTGTGTAGGGTGGGGATGACACAGTATGTTTGTGTCTGAATAGTCTGCTTTGTGTTTCTGCCACCAGTTAGCATTTGAATTGTGTTCTCAGCTCTTGTTCTTCAACTTGCTCAGTATGCTTTATTTTGTAAATTTTAATATAAAAAAATCTAAGTTTACATTTATTTATGTATGTGCTTGGGTTTGGGTTTGTGTGTAGAATACATCTACAAAGATGTATTCATTTTTCTTTTATTTGGGGAAAAAAGTAGTAAAGCACAACATTAAACTTACTGTCAGGTCAGCACAATTAGTTGGTAAAGTGTTTGCAGCACACAAGGGCCTGAGTTCTAGCTCTCCTGCACCTATGTAAAAAGCAGACTGGTGGCATATGCAGAGGGGACAGAATGACCCTGGGGCTTGCTGGTCAAGCCTAATCTATGAGCCCTAGGTCCCAGAGAGAGGCTATCTCAAAACAAAACAAAACAAAACAAAACAACAACCAACTCCTCCCAAATAAAAACGGAGGCAGACAGCTTTTGAGAAGTAACACCTAAGGTTGATTAACGCTTTCAAATGCGTTCATCCATCCACAGCCCTAGTCATCTTTAAGTGTACAGTTCAGGGGTGGTGACTGTAGAGTGAAATGTAGCAGATCTCTAGAGCAACTCATTCTCTTCTTGTCTGCTGTTGGCAACCACCGTTCTACCCTCTGTTGTCATAATTTTGGCCACTTTGTTTTAAGTGAGTGTTGCATGTAGCTATGTCTGTCCTTCTACCATTCAATTCGATGCTGTCAGTTCATAAACTTCCAGGTTTTCTTTCTTTTTTTTTTTTTTTTTAAACACTTTTATTTGTTTATTTAATTATTTGCCTTGGTGTTTGTCTGGAACTGGAACTACAGACAGCTGTAAGCTGCCATGTGGGTGCTGGGAATCGAACCCAGGTCCTCTGGAAGAGCAGAGGGTGCTCTTAACCGCTGAGCCATCTCTCCAGCCCCAACTTCCAGGTTTTCTATCTAGTCTTTGGACTTTATTCCCAGAGCGTGGGTGAAAGAAGTTTTTAAAATCTTCCTTTTGTTTTGCTAATAATGTGGGGAGCTCTGGAGAGCTGGGAAATGGTCCCTTTCCTTCAGTTTTCTGTTACAGTTTGTATATAGGTGGTATTTTTCCTGGTGTTATCAGTATTTATTAGAGTTTCTATCTGGTCCAGTATGGGGGATTTTTTTTTTTTTTAAGACTAAAGTATTTATCGATACCTGTTTCTTTTGAATTTTGAATTGATACCTGTTGAATTTTGGCTATGCCTTTCATTGACCTTGAATATTTTTCTTGTTTTAATATGTTAGCTTTTCTTTTGGCTCACTAAAGTTTAAGAAAATTGGGGAGTTTGGTTTGGTTAAAGTCAGATAGATAATGGTTCAGATTTCAATTAAGGTCTTTTAGTTGTTTGTGTAACTTGGTTCCAGCAATACAGATAAGTATGGAAATAAAATAGGAGAAGAGTTGGAAAAGAGCATACAGGGTCATGCTTGTTTATAAAGGACTTCCAAGGATGCAGGAAGGATTGGGGATGAGCTTTGGAAGTTAGGAAGTTTTACAGGCCTCTAGTGTGAGAGAAGTATCTGATGAGTGGGTGTCTGTTGGAGCTGGGGTAAAGAGAAGGCAAGAAGAGTGTGAATTTCTATGCTTGGGCTTGGAAGAGTAGGCAAGTATTTGGCTGGATTGGGTATGACTACGGGAAGCAGGTGACAAGGGAGTTGGACTGAATTGTGGAAGTTTATTTATTTAGCTATTTATTTTTATGTCTGGCTTTAAAACAGCCTTTTGTATGTCTTTAGCTACTGTATGAGTCTGATCCAGGGCAGGCATCTTTTAAAATTTGCCTTCATTACTTTGTACAGTCATGCACATAATTAATTCACAGGTTTATTGATTGATTGATAGTGTGTTTTCTTACTGTTACTTAGTTACTTTATTAGTGCTTGCGATTGAATTGTTTATTGTATGAGAAGTCTTGAATCTGTGTTCATAAAATTCCTTCCAAAGAAGTCAGCAAACTTTATGCTAATTCATTTATTGATTATCTCAGCAGTCAGTTACTATATCCAAAGAATATCCCACTATCATAGGTTCTTAGAATCTGGCTTCAACTATAGAGTCATTGGTCATTGGGTAGCTGTTTTTTTTTTATTATTAACAATTAAAAAATTTTTATGCTTGTGGTTGTTTTTGCTGCTTATATGTCTGTGCACCATGTGTGTGAAGTGCCCTCAGAAGCCAGAAGAGGGCACTGAATCCCTGGAATCCTAGTTACGGATAGTGGTGAGTGCCATGTGGGTGCTGAGAGCTGAACCCAGCTCCTCTGGAAGAGCAACCAGTTCTCTTAACCATGGAGACATCTCTCCAGTCCCCATTGTATGGCTTTCCACTGAAATAATGAAAGGAATGCTCAACGTGGAGGGCAGAGCCCAGGCCTGGTTGGGATTTTTCTCTTTCTGCTTGGTAGGGAAGAGTATGTACAGTGTTGTCTTTGAACACACAGCTGTCTGCTTGCCACATTCAGAACTGAAAGCGATATTGCAGGGGTGAGATTAGCCTGGCTCTTAGCTCAGAATTGAGAGCTGAGGTTTCATAGAATTTTGGTCAGTTAAAAATAATGAAAACATTTTACTGTTCAAATAACAACATTTTTCATGCAATGCTTCTAATTGCTTTTATAAATTTTTCTATTGTGGTGTATTCAGGCAGGCATTATCCTTGCTGGTGTCTGAAGTGATTGTCACTGGCTTGTGTTTGTTTGATCAGAGAGTGCATCACTCTTGTTGTCTTCCCTCCCACCATTAACTATCCCATGGATCTACAGCTGGCTGCTTCGAAGGACATCACAGTAGTGCAAGACTGAGTCTAGAATGAACACCAAGAGTGTCATTATAAGTACAGTCTTGTTTGTTTTGAGTTGTGAGTCTGTTACTGAGAAGTTGCAAAATAATACATGTGTAAGGTATCCATGATAGACAGAATATCCAGGTACAGACACAATATTGTTTGTGAGCTGACCTGAATTTTTTTCTTCTTTATACTTAGACTACATAGTTTATCACAGTATAGACACCCCCCCCCCACTTTGGCGAATGTCTGTTTAGTTATATGTGGTGGCTCACAACTGAAGTCTCAGCACTTAGGGACTGAGGCAGGAGGACTCCTGGGCTGGAGACTGGCTGGTATTACAAATTGAGCCCCCGATTTAAGAAAAGCAATGTAGACTTAAATACTTTTTAGGTTTTTTTTTTTTTTCTTGTATTTGGTCTTCATTTTGAGCTTATCAATTTTCCTTTAAAAAAAATCTTGGCTAGAACTGTGCACACTGACATTTTTGGTGTAGCTAATTTATGATCTGTTTCTTTGTAATGTTAAATCTTTTTGGTCAAGAATTTGTTATTTTTTAGGTTTTTTAAAAAAGTGTTTAAAAATTTGGCAGGCAATGGTGGTGCACACCTTTAATTCTAGCACTCAGGAGGCAGAGGCAGGAGGATCTCTGAGTTCCAGACCAGCCTGGTCTATAAGAATGAGTTTCAGGACAGTCAGGGCTACTCAGAGAAACCCTGTCTTCAAAAACAAAAACAGAAACAACAACAAAAAAGTTTTAAAATTTAAATTACATTCAAACTTTAGTGATAATGCTATTGAATTATACTATTAAGTACTATGCCTGCTGTTTTCAAAAGATACGTATTTTAAAGAGAATTATTTATTTTTATTTTATATGGATAATTGATTGCCTGAGTGTATGTCTATATATCAGGTGTGTGTAGTGCCTGTGGAGGCTAGAAAAGGATCCTCTGAGAGCAGAGCCACCTTATATTTTGAGACAGGGTCTCTCACTGTGCTGGGGCGTTCTTCCATCTCAGCCATCTCCATTAGGGTTAAGATGTATGCAGCTGTATCCAACTTTTTTTTTTTTTTGCTTTCCATGTGGGCCAGAGGGGGATTGAAACTCAAGTACTCCTGCTTTTGTGACAGACACTTACTGATCTTCCCAGCCCCAAGCTTTTCTTCTTTTGTGCTTTGGAATAGTTGAACACAGGAAACAAGATATTTGCCTTTGCATTTGTGCACTATCAGGTTTTGTGGGAAGCAGGGAGTAGCTAAGAATCAAATTCATTTCTCTCACTTGTATAGCTGACTATTGCTTAGTATCATTTAGTGAGAAATCTTTTATCTGTTGAAGCACCACCTTCAGCATACATAAAAATTTGTATTTGTTTCTTTATTGTCTGTTTAAGCTTCTTCTAATAGTGCCCATAGGTAGGTAAGGTATTTGAAAACTAATCCAAAACAGTAGCTATTCTCACTATTTAGACTTCAGTCTAGTCTTTTTTTTTTTTTTTTTTTAAATAATGAGGCCCTGCTATAGACTATAAAGTCCTACGTATTTAAACTTTCTTGCTATTTTTGAAAAGTTAAAAGGTTTTCACTGAATCTCCTGAGCCTGGTTATGGTGATGGATTAATTTGCTGTTCTAACAGAATATAGTTATAACAAAATATAGTTGTCTCTCATTTTCTTTTCCATTCTAGATCATTTATTTTATGTGTGTGTGGGTTTGCTTGTATGTTTACCACTTGCATGCTTGATGCCCATGGTAGTTAGAAGAGGGTGAGGGATCCTTAGATTTATGGATAGTTGTGAGCCACCGTGTAGGTGCTGGGAACTGAACTTGTGTTCTCTTCAAGGAATATAGTGTTCTTAACTTCTGAGACACCTTTCCATCCCTGCCTCAGGTTCTATAGCTCCAGGAACCTGGAGGATTCTACTGATAGCTTAAGTCCATTATATGGAATAGTATATTTGCATGTGACCTGTACATATCCTCTTTGAAATCACCTCTAGATTCACTTTGATATCAAACAAAATCCTTATGTAGTATTGTTTAGGGAATAATGACAAGGAAAAAAGTTTATGCGTATTTATCATATTTTTCTTGATTCGTTTCAATCTGTGTTGGTTGAATCCACCAAGGTAGACACTGTAGATATGGAGGGTCCAATGCACCACTGAAGGCTTACGAAACAGAAATGTACTGTTCAAAGCTCTGGAAGCTAGAAGCCCTGACATCCAGGTGTTGGCAGAGTTGACTTCTGAAGCTGTGAAGAATCTGTTCCATCTCTCCCTCTCTTAGCTTCAGGAGGTTGCTGGCAATCTTTGACATTCTTTGGCCTTTAGACACATCATTCTAACGTTGGCCTTAATCTTCACATGATGTTATCTCTGGGAGTGTCTCTGTGTTCAAATTTTTCCTTTTTACAAAGGCAATAATCATTGGGTATGCCCCATTCTCATTTGACATCATCTTAATTAATTAATTCTGTAGAAATCAAGTAACATGCCAAGATACTTTAGGTTTAGGACTTCAGTATAGATTATGCTAGTCAGCTGCTACTATAACAAAATATCTGAGATGACTAAGTTACTTTGGCTTACTGTTTTGGAGGTGCATTCTAGATGAACCAACCCAGTTGCTTTGGGCCTGTGATAAGGTATCACATCATGGTTAGGGTCATAGCATGGCAAACCTAAATTACTCATGCTATGACAGAGAAGAAAGGAAAGAAGGGGAAAGAGGCCAGGAGTCCATGACCTGGCCTTGTTGCCAATAGCGTAAGATCCTTTTCTGGGCCCCACTTCTTAAAGTTCTGCCACTTGCCCATGCGTCTTTGGGAGATATCAGGGTCATAATCATAGCCCTTCCCTTGCTCCTGTGGACAGTACATGTACCTGAAGGAAGTGGGTGAGTCTGGGTGCAGTGATTTAGAAAGCACTGTAGTTTGAAACGGGCTAATGTGAGAGACTCTCCACTAGGAATAAATAGATTAAAGGGACTCTGCTATACACTGATCTTCACTGACTGAGAACCTGGAGTTTATCAGAGAGAGAAGCCTCACAAAAATAGATGCTTCCGATGCCTGAGGAAGAATGTCCTGTTAGAGTTGCTTAGAGTCGATGAAAAGGATTCTAAGCTTCAGAAAGAATAAAGATTCTGAACTAAGAAAGAAACCTTAGATCCTCACCTCTGAGAACTGGCTTGGGCTTGTTTCAAGTCCAGTTGGCCTCTGTATTCCTGGGGTCTGTATATTCATAATGATTCAACTGATAGAAGGTCAAAGTCACTAGTCTTGCATCTGACTGAACAGGTGTGGACCCCTACTCTGCAGTCAATACACTATTTGCCCAGGATTTACACTGTATTGTAGATTATAATGAATATAAAGATATTTTTTACATGCACGTATGCATGCATTTGTATGTATTTCTCTCTCTGTTATATGCATATGCACATTTATGTATGTTTGTATGGTGGCTAGTCAGCAGCCTCCAGTAACTTGCTCAGGGAGGCTATCCATCCCCTTTGAGACAGACTTTTATTGGCCTAGAACTCACCAATTAGGCTAGGTTAGCTGTTGAGTGAGTTTCAGGGATCCTGTCTGTACCTCTCATGATGGGATTACAAATGCCAACTAATATGCCTGCTAATATACTTGAGTTTGGGGCTTGAACTCAGGTCCTTGTGCTTGTAAAAGAAGTGCTATATTGATTGAGCCATTCCTTTCCCTGTCCAAGATAGTTTGAAGTATATAGATGAGTGGGCATAGATGCAACTATTACCCCACTTAATATAAGGGACTTTGGTTATCATTGGATTTTGGAGGGTCTTGGAGTCAGTGCCCCAAGTAGGAAGACTATGTATGTTTAAGGCCTTGAGAGACTGGGAACCATTTTTGAATTTCCTTTCTAGAATCTTTAACTTCTCAAGTAAAGGAAGAAGTAGAGACTGAAAACTGGAAGTCAACGAAGAGAGATGTCCTTATGCAGAAAAACTGGAGAATGCTGTTTCGGAGACCCTTGCTAGAGACAGGACTTACATTCAGTGGAAACATATTGTATGTGAGCTATGCAAGGATTTAAAAGGTAGAAAATACAAATGCAGTTCTTTAAAGAGATTTCTAATTGATAAAGTTTTTGAATTAATTTACAGTTTCATCACAAAAATTCCTACTGGAATATAATTAAAAAGCTATTTTTATAAGTTGTATTTGGATATGACTGAACAACTGGAGTGCCTTTTCTGGTGATTGTGTTGGATTTCTTAGCTAGTCTGATTCCATTTATAACATCACTTGAAAATACTGTTTATATTGCCTTTTATGTAGCAATGGCTAGCTCCTTTAGAATGGCATTGAATAACAAGCACCTTAACTGTTGGTATCCTTTTCCTATCTTAAGCTGATTGGATTGCCTTTAATGCCTTCTTTTCCAATTACTATTGTAACTTTTTTTTTCTTTTTAAGACAGGGTCTCAATGTCAGTGATTCTCAACCTGAGGTTCACGACCCCCAAATACCATCAGAAAACACAGTTGTTTATATTATGATTCATAATAGTAGCAAAATTACAGCTAGGAAGTAGCAATGAGATAATTTTTTGGCTGGGGGTCACCACAATGAGGAACTGTATTAAAGTGTTCAGCATTAGGAAGGCTGAGAACCACTGAGCTATGTAGTCCTTGTCCTAGAATTCACTACGTTGACCAACCAGGCAAACCTTGAATTCGAGGAGATTCACCTGCCTTTGCCTCCTAAGTGCTGGGATTAAAGGCATGTGCCTCTACACCTGGCAACCTTTTTTAAAGTTTATTTTTAAGTTAAACTTTTAGTTTTGAGATATTTGTAGAACATGACACAGTTGTAAGAAACAATAAAGAGCCCAACTGCCCTTTGCTCACTTTCCTTTAGAATAACTGTAGTACCTTATCATAACCAGGGCATCTCAGCCACTGCCTTTCTGCTTTAGAATAACTGTAGTACATTATCATAACCAGGGCATCTCAGCCACTGCCTTTCTGCTTTAGAATAACTGTAGTACCTTATCATAACCAGGGCATCTCAGCCACTGCCTTTCTGCTTTAGAATAACTGTAGTACATTATCATAACCAGGGCATCTCAGCCACTGCCTTTCTGCTTTAGAATAACTGTAGTACATTATCATAACCAGGGCATCTCAGCCACTGCCTTTCTGCTTTAGAATAACTGTAGTGCATTATCATAACCAGGGCATCTCAGCCACTGCCTTTCTGCTTTGCCATGTGCTGGTGCTCTGTATTGGTGTTTTTTCAGTTTCACTTGTACTCACTAGTTATGTGTGTGAGCTGAACATCTGTGGGTTTGTGTGATCACCACCACACTAGAGATGCAGAAGAATCTGTCACAGAGGTCACTCATGTTGCCCTTTCGTAGCTTTAGTTATGTCTGCCTCTAAGCTAGCCTGCCCACCAATCAACTCTTCTATAGTTCTGTTGTTTCAAGGGTACTACATAAATGGAGTCACGTAGTGCATCTTCTGGAATTTCTTTACTTGGTATCATTCCCTTGAGCTTTATTCCCATTGTTGGATCTATCTGTAGTTTTACCTTTTTATTGTGAAGTAGTATTCTGCAGCATGCCTGATCATTCTGTTGAAGGATTGATTGTTCTGCTATTGGTCTGAATAAAGCTGCTCTGAGCATTTGTGTGCAAACGTAATGTTCTTTTTTCTGGTATAAATATGCAAAAGTGCATATGCATTTAGATTCTTCTGTGGTCAACATTTATTCTTAGTTTCTGCTCTGTGTGCCTTTCCTTATACATACACAATATGTTTTTTTTTTCTCCTTAAATGCTTGTGAGTAAATTGCATAAACCATTACCTCCAAATATTTCAGTGAGTGTTTGCAAGAGTAAAGACATTTTCTTACATGTGCACAGACATCAGTTTAATTTAACATGGATACTATTTCTGTCAGATGCACTGTTTTCTACACTTTTATCAATTGATACTTAGGTGTCTTTTAGTAACTTTTCTATTTCCATTCTGTATAGTGTATTATCTTATGGACTACTCAGTACAGCGTTACAAGGTACATTTTATTCTTACTGGTTCATAAAGGTGATGGTACCAAGTTGAAAAAAGGTAGTATGCTTTGTCCAAGTCTTAGCTCCTAAAAGAAAAATGTCTGGATTCAACTCTGGTGTTCTGGCTCTTAGGTTCTCTTAACCACTGAGCTGTGGAGTCTTCCATTAATTAGCTCATAGTAGCAATCTTTGGCTTTCTAGAAACTGATGTTTTAATTTTTTTATGTTGTTTTTTATAAACAAGTGTTATTTGTTTGAGAGCATTCCATCTACTTTGTGATCATTAAATATTTTATCTCTTTCAAATATAGCTAACATCTTATTTACATCTGATTAGTATTTATGTTACTATGGGAAGTACTGAGTATTTGAAATGAAGCTTTGAGCTTTGGGAAGTTGAGGAGTCCCTATTAAGATGCCTGGTCTCTGCCCTTCAGGCCAGTTAAGCATTGTTTCTTTCAGGATGTGCTTCAGTGCTCTGCTCAGTCTTTAATTTCTCAAAGAAAGTTTCCCTTTCCCAGGAGGAAGGTAGTTTTTTTAATTTTTAAAATTTATTTATTTAAAAAGTTTTTCCCCCATATCTACCCCTGCACCACCTCACTTCCCTCCTCCCAGTCCCTCTCAGTCCTCCCTCAGCCTCCCCCAACCCTGTCCCCGCATCCATTCCCCAAGGAGGGCAAGGGGTCCCAAGGTGAGTCAGTTCAGTCTGGTGTATCCAGTTGAGGTAGGTCCGAGTCCCTCATCCCAGTACTAAGGCTGGGTTAGGTGTTCCTCTGTAGAGAATGGACTCTAAGATGTCAGTTCATG
Organism: Sigmodon hispidus; assembly: GCA_004025045.1. Taxonomy (NCBI): domain Eukaryota; kingdom Metazoa; phylum Chordata; class Mammalia; order Rodentia; family Cricetidae; genus Sigmodon; species Sigmodon hispidus. The sequence continues at coordinate 85,939 of PVIH01007853.1, forward strand.
CACAGGAACATACTCTGATCCTACTGCAAGAGGCTCCATACACTGTCCACACGGTTTGACAGTCTACCATGAAGATTCTTTAGTGATTATTTCTGAGTCAGTGAGCTCCCAATAGCTCGGATCAGCAATCTCTGTGGGTCTCCTCCTCATGATTCTGATCCCTTTGCTCATATACTCTTTCCTCTCTATTGCTTGGAGTCCTAGCCAGGAACATCTTGTGGGTTCTTGGAGGTTTCCTTAGCATCATCTAACCCCACAGTGGTTCCCTCTATCAAGATATCCATTTCTTTGTTCTCCCTCTCTGTTGCTTCTCCTACTCAACCATCTCCTCCTCTCATGATTTGTTCCCACCTCCCCTTGCTCACTCCCCATTATGACCCCAGTTTACTCAGGAGATCTTCTCTATTTCCCCTTCCCAGGGGGATATCTGGATGTCTCTCTTAAGTTCCTTTTGTTACCAAGCTGTTCAGGGGTTGTGGTTTGCATCCTGGATATTCTTTGCTTTATTTCTAAAATCCACTTATAAGTGAGTACATATCATGTCTATCTGGGCTTGTGTTACTTCACTCAGAATGATACTCTCCAAATCCATCCATTTGGAAGGTAGTTTTATAATCTTTATCTTTTTAGACTTGCTTGAAGGCCAGTCTTCATCTTCAGTACTATCAGTTTCATGGTGTAGGTTTGCCAAGCTTGGAGTTGTTGTGGGAATTGTATCTCTGGGTTTCTTCACATCTTCATCCTGTGTGCCAAGCCTCTGTATGATTGCAGCTTTTATATTTAACATACATCCAAAGGCAGCATGATCTTAGTGATGTATTTTCTTCAGTGATAAGTTTAATACTTGCAACTTGAAAATTTAAAATAAAATTGTATAAACACTGGCTTATTTCCCTCGGTACCTAGGTCATGGTTTAATTTGTCTCCCCTAGACATTACAGATTCTAGGTGGGTCATAGTTGTATTTCAGTATTTTTTGAATTATTTCAGTTATTGTCTTTTCTTAGATCTTACTGTTTTTCTGCATGTACCTGACATTGTTAAACACTGAATTAATGGGATGGCTCTTGTGACTTAATGTGTTGTCAATGATCTGGCGTGGGTCTTTTTGACTCTGGGTAGGAATGTGAATAGACAAAGGGTGGCTCTTTTAGTGTCAGTGATTCTGGGCTCTTGAGAGCTAAGAGCATATGGACTCTAGAGGCCAGAAGCTTTAAGTCCTAGATGCTTAGGTTGAGGGTTTACTGTTCTGAGAATTAACTGCTAGTGGTACTACACTCTAACCAGGGAACCACAGCTTCAGTGGCTCGGCATTGATAGTAGCAACAGCTGCAGCGGGTGGCCAGTGTTCTTAAGCCTTGAGAGTCTGGACCTGTAGCTTCTAGGGACTCTTAGTCCTTAGAGCTAGACAGTTTCCTGAGATTCTCATTCTCATCTCTGTCTCTTTATAATGTCTCGCAGTCGTGGGTTTCTGCCTCCTCTCATCTTCTGATTTCTCCTCTGTCATCTCAACCCCCACTTCCTGTACAATTTTAGTCGTCATTTGCTTTCTATAAGTTACCAGTGTTCTTGCCAATTCTAACTCTTCTTTGTACTATCAGCTTAGCCTAATGTTTCTACTATAAAAGTGTCAAGAAAAGACCATTGGGAGATGCCTTCTTAAGCTGTACAATTTGGTTATAAATTTGGGAGGGTGTGTGTGGGAGGGCATGTAAATAAAAGATATATCTACACTGTCATTGTGTAGTGTCCAGCCCAGTAATCACAGGCCCTGTATAGACTAGTCACTGGCTTTGCATCAGGACCAATAACAAGTTCCACATCACTTGTTTACTTGTTTCTTGCTGAGTTACCGAGGAGTAACTTGAATGAGGATCGCATCAAGGTTATCTAAAGGTTTTGAAATCTTGCCTTGTCTGGAATGTTGCCTTCCAAGGCCAGTGCAGGCTATCTGGAGCAGTTGTGACTGGAGCAAGGCCTCTTGGAGCCAGAGTTGTGGCTTTAGCTGCAATGTTCCTGACAACTGGCATGTTCTCAGATGATAAAGTGTTTGAAGTAGCTGGGCTGCCTTGAGGTCAGTCTAGCCAGTTGTCAGAGCAGAGGCTGCTATGCTGATAGTCCCTACTCCACACTGCCAGGCACAAGTGTCTTGTCTACCTCCATCCAAAGCCTTGAATCCTTGAATAATCCACTTCCAGAAGATTTGGTGCTTTGTTTATTTACAGGGGAAAAATGGCACATTTATAATAGATGTAAAGCTCAACACAAAACCAGTGTTCTTGAAGCATTTAGCAGTCCCTGAAAGCAGTTAGCAGGTGTAACAGCCACGAGTCCCTGTCTCAGGGCTCTACAGAGTTGGGTCTCTTTGATCCCGGTGGTAATTTTATCTGGGAAATGTGGAAAAGCTACACACCATAGGGTCACCATCTTCCAAACTCACCTTGAGAAGTGCAAATGTAGAAAATGATTTCTTTACAGAAGTGAGAGCTAGAGTCAGGGTTGGCTTTGCTGGGCCTCTTAAATTCATCGCTATAAGCTAGACAGACCAGGTTGGCTTGAGGGCATTAAGCAGCTCATGTCTCACTGCATGTCTGAATTTAGCTCCTTAGGCCATTTACTGCTCAGAATTTTGTGTCCTGCATTCCCCTTTGTTTCTTGAGTGATACTAGACCTTTTTTTTCCTATGACTGACTTTTGGACATTTTGAGGTGTAATTGTTTGTGACTTTGTATGTCCTCTTCTATGAGTACTGTCCAAGACATGACACAGACCTTATGTTGTGGGCCAGAATGTGGCTGGGTCTGTAAGTAGGAATTTCCAGATGTTTGTAGTGGCAGCCCTGAGAATATTATATGTTATTATAGCAACACTTTATGAAGGACAAAGTAATGATATGACTGACCTTAACAAAACCAACTTCTGTCATTACTAACTTACAGAAGCCAGCTTGATAGTAATATTTTGTGTCAAATTCAAAGTTTTGACAAACACTGACATTTTATTTGAAGTGATATGAACCTAGAGAAAGCTAGTTTCAATTCCTGTATGTTTTAGTCATTTTGTTCAGCAGATTGTAGGTTTTGAAGTCACATATTTTTCCAAATTGGCATGGCAAAATTGGCCATGTAGGCAGGCTTTGCAGTCCTCTTTTTGACTTAATACTTTTTAGCTGATGGCAATGATTACTATTGAAATGATGCATATGTTTAGTAGATGAGTTATTTTTCAGCTTTCTTTAAGAGTCTGTTCCTCTATCACACCATGAAATTTGAATTGTTTCTATGGTAGAAACAATTTCTATGTATGCTTCATACAATTTATAGTTTATATATGTAAAGGCCTTAAGTAGTTTTTTCTTTTATGCGTACACATGTGTGTGCATGTGTGTATGTGCGTATATGTAAACATGTATAGGTGTAGAAGCTGGAGAACCATTTCAGGCATCATCCTTGGGGATAGGGTTCATGGTCTGAAGTTTACTAATTAGTCTAGACTGGTTGACCAGTTAACCCCAGGGATCCTCCTGTCTTTGCTTCTCTATCACTGGGATTACCAATGTGCTTCATCATGTCTGATGTTTTTATATGGTTTATGGGGATTGTACTCAGCTTTCTGTGCTTACAGAACAAGTACTTTACAGATGACACTTCCCCAGCCCCCATAGCTTAATAGCTGTAGTTATTACTGAGTTGACTGCTAAATAGGATATTTTGACATTATGTCTGGGTCTGGTGCATAGGTCTGTAATCCAAGCCTCTCAGGAGACTGCAGAAGGAGAATTGCAGTTCAAGACCAGCCATGATGGGCAACTTAGGGACAGGACACTCTTTATTAAAACAAAAAAAATTAAGAATCCAGCAATACCATTTCTGGGTGTATACCCTAAAGAGTCACATTCACACTCCAAAGGCATTAGCTTAACTATGTTCATAGCATTATTCGTAATAGCAAGAGCCTGGAAACAACTTAGATGCCCCTCAACTGAAGAATGAATTAACAAACTGTGGTACATCTACACCATGGAATACTACTCAGCAGTAAGAATATCCTGAAATTTGCAGGCAAATAGATGAATTTGGAGAATATTCTCCTGAGCGAGGTCTCACAAACCCAGAAGGATAAGCAGGGAATGTACTCACTCATTAGTGGACTCTAAATAAAAAAGCAAAAAGCTAACCATGTCCAAGCTGCAAACCACAACCACTGAACAGCTTGGGACCTGAAACACCTTGGACTGACACCTTGGATCCCACTCCCTCTAGAGGAACACCTGACTCAGTCTTGATGTTGGGGTGAGGAAATTGGATCTGCCAGGAGTGAATGCTGAACTAAACCATATTGGCACCTTGGGACCTCCTGCCCATGCTGGGGAGGAGATGGGAGATGTGAAGAGAGAGTGACTAGAGGGGTTGGGAGGGGGAGGGGGAAGAGAGCTTGAACAAGGATATACACAGATAGAAAATGTGACTTTATTCATAAAAAGGATTGATGTTGTAGCTCAGTGGTAGGGCACTCGTTTAGCATGCATGAGGCTTTGAGTTAAATCTCTAGTACCACAAAGACCGACAGTCAGGCAGTAAGAATTTTGACTTTGTAACCTATAATTGAAAGTTTTTTTTTTTTTTTTTTTTTTTTTAAGATTAAAGGGTTTTCTCACTAATTTATTGTAATTTAAGATGTGTGTGCTTCTTTAGGGGTAGATGAAACATATTAGCTATTCATAGTTGATGAACTTGATAGTTAACATACAGATGATTATCAAAATATTTCCCACCCTTCCCATTTTTTCTCGACCCTAGCTCTTATTTTGTAGTCTATGCTGTCCTGGAACTCACTATGTAGCCCAGGTTGCCAAATTTACAGTAGTCTTCTTTGCTTAGCCTCCCAAGTGTTGGGATTATGGGCATGAGCCATTATGCCTGGTATATATATGTATTTATTTAAATATTTTAAATTATTGTTTTTGTATATATGTAGTATCTTTGTTATGATTATTATGGCTGTGATGAAATATCATGACCAAAAGTCATTTCATGTCCATTTACCTCAGTGAACATAGTTATAGTTGATTTAAAGTCCTAACTAAGAATTGCAAACTCTGAGTTACTTCAGAGTGGAGTATGTTAGTTTTTTCCCATTAGAATGGTTCATATTTTTTGGGTTCTATGTATGTCAGATATTTTTGAATTGTTTTTTTAATTAATTAACTAATTAATTATATATACCATTCTACCTCTATGTATTCCTGCAGGCCAGAAGAGGGCACTAGATCTCATTATGGATGGTTATGAGCCACCATGTGGTTGCTGGGAATTGAACTCAGGACCTCTGGAAGAGCAGCCAGTGCTTTTAACCACTGAGCCATCGTTCCAGCCCCTGTATTTTTATTTTTTAAAGAGACAGGCTGTTACTATTTCTTCCAGGCTGCTCTTGAATTCCTGTGTTGAAGGAATCCTTTCCTCAGTCTTCTAGGTAGCTGGGGTTATAGGTACATGCCATTGTGCCTGGCTTGGATTGTATGTTAAATATAGTTAATGCTATCTTGTATAGGTCTGAATTCTTTTTACTTTTCTTGAGAGGTTTGATGTTTTTGCTTTTTTTGGTAATGTCCAACCACTTTGCTCCCCTGCTTTAGTTTTGGACTGTAAGAGATGGCTCAAACCTTGGTTCATATTTTTTAGTCGTTGTGATAGATACTACCTTGAGTTTTTCCTAAATATATGAAGTTAAAGGGTCAGTGTGGCTTAGGTGATGTCCCTAGAGATGAGAAGATTCTTGTCTTCAGTTGTGCTGTCTTCTGGAGTGCCACCATAGACCAGATGCTTCAGCAGTTGGTGCTGCAGCCAGTCTGTCTCTCAGTTTAGTCTTTAGAATTTATGGATAGTTGTTTCTGTCCCATCCCCTACCTTCAGAGTTTGTATTTGAAACCTGACTTATTTTAAAGTCACTTTTAGGTTTTGATGTCAAATGTGAGTGCTCTTTCATCAGGAGTTCACTTGATGTGATACTGAAATGCTCTTAGAAGTGAGTGAGACTGGAAAGGAATGCTGGGGTACACAGTTGCAGCCAGTGAGGAAGTTTGGTAGCTTAGAGAGACCGGTCCGTCCACAAAGTAACTTTTATGTTTTAGTTAAAACATGAGTTGTTGTTGAAGAAGTTAGTGGTTGAGATACCTGTTAGGAAACCTCTGTCATCTTTATGCCACATTAATGCAATAACCTGAATTCAGATAGTTAAAATCAAGCTGGAAAGGAAGGAATCTATTTAGAAACATTGTGAAAATAGAATAGACAGAATTTGGCAATGGAGGGAAACAATGAGACAACTACTGTTTGCTGCTGCGGGATGGTAATGATGTCATTAATCTGGATGCAGTACACAGGTGGAAAATTTAGTTTGAGGAAAATAATAAATTGAATTAGAAACATGTCGCATTCTGAGTGCTTGCCAGTATTACTCAGCAGGAAGTTGGAAAGTCAAAGAGCTCTGGAGAGCAGAGTTAGAGATGGAGATTTAACTCTCTAAGAGAGAAGTGAGACAATCTTAAGACTAGAACCTTCTGTGTGCTAGCAACCTCAGAGGTAAATGAAGGAAGAGGACTCAGCAGGAAAACTGAGATCTAGAGAGTCAAACTGAAGAGTCAGGAGACTGATGGGCACTGGAGGCCAAGGGTGAAGCATTTGTACTCAAAGGGTAACCTGCAGTCACATTATACAACAAAACCAAACCAAACAACAAAAAGCACTTCAACCAACCTAAGACTAAAAGATGAAGATTTTCTTCCCTAGTATTTCCAAAAGCTTTGTTTTGTTATAGTGATGGATAGGAAGTATGTTCCAACAAGGAGTAAAGAGTACGTGAAGGGGGAGTAGAGGAGGTGAATGGAGGCTGCATTGTTAAACTGTCAGGGAAGAGAGTGAGAGACATAGTCGATAGCGCTTGAAGTGGGCATGAGAGGAGCAGGCCCAGGCCCTGGTGTTTAGTGAGAGCTGTTGGAGAGACAGCTATGGAGAGAGAGAGAGAGAGAGAGAGAGAGAGAGAGAGAGAGAGAGAGAGAGAGAGAGAGAGAGAGAGAGAGAGAGAGAGAGAGAGAGAGAAAGAGAGGCAGGCGTGTTACTGCTCTAGAGTAGACAGGGTGCTGATGGATAAGCAGGAAGTTAGGTCTCCATGTACGGGGAGGTGGAGGAGCAAGGCCTGCCCAGGTGTGGAGAAGACTCTGTCTATGTGGGAGGGCTTGGGAATTAAGAGACTGAGAATGGCAATAGGAGTTTGATGTTTGTACTTTCAGTTATGCCATAGAAAATAGTTGGAGACAAATCTTCCTTTAGACATCAACTAGAAAAGCCAGGCTTCCTACTCCTACATCTACTCAACAGGTATTTGAGACATTATAGGAGAGGTTACCTAGAGAAGAATAAAAAAATGGGAAAAAGAAGACTATTATTTAGGACTGTTTTACTCCAGTGAATTCCTGATTTTTAAGGGATCAACTGAAAAACTGAGCAGTGCATTTGACAGCTTCTTAGAGTTAGAGGCCTAGGGATTAGTAGCTTATTTGATAAGTGTGTTATCTGCTGAGCCACTTCTTTTTAGGATGGAAGCCCTAAAGGGTTATAGGATATGTGATTTGTATGTGTAAAGTGCCTTCCCACAGGATTTGCAACTCTACCATAAGTACAGTTATAGTTTCTTTTTCTTAGGTATTTGGCTGAAACAAATTCAAATCTTATTTGAATATACTAACTTTATTATAGACATATAATTCTTATACAAAAATTATATAAATATGTTCTGTTTAGAATATGTCCTATTTAGAACATGATCAAATAACATGAACAAAATGAAGGAGCAGCAACAGATTTTACTGTATCCAGAGGGACTTCTGATATTGCGGCCTTTAGGAACGAACTGACTTTAGTGTGTCTGTGCTTATGTTATTTGAAAGGGTAAGAATCAAGATTCAACATTTTTACTAGAGATGTTAAAATTTCAAACAATGGGATAGGTGAGATCATTCAGTGCATAAAGACAATTACCACCAAACCTGATAACCCAAGTTTGATTTTCAGAATCTGCATGATGGAAGGAGAGAACTGACTCCCATGAGCTGACTCTCTGACCTCCATGTAGTACCATGCCACATTCTCATCCCTTCCATAAAATAGACAAATAAATTAAAAAAAAAACCCAACAATTTAAAAAGTGAAGAGAAAATGCTGGTCTTAAAAATGTAATTGAGGGGACTGGAGAGATGGCTCAGAGGCTAAGAGCACTGACTATTCTTCCAGAGATCCCGAGTTCAATTCCCAGCAACCACATAGTGGCTCAAAAATGTAATTAAAATTAGGATATTAATGAATGGGTTTAATAGAAGAGTAGATAGAGCTAAAGGGAGGGTTAGTGAAGTGGTAAAAGAAGGAAAACACTGAAGAGCTTGAGGGAGACATTGAGATAATGAGGAAATCAAATTTATAATTGGAGTCCTAGATAGGGTTGAAATGGACAGAAGTCATATTTGAAAAGAGAATAATGAAAACCTTTCCCATACTGATTAAAATTATCATGCAACAAATTCAAGAAATTTTATTGGACCCCATCCTCAAGTAGGATGAAAAGAAATTCATTCCTTTAATATGGTAGTAAGTCTGCAGAATTCCAAAGATAAAAAGTTTTCAGAGTGCCAGGGATGGGCAATATCATGCTTTCAAAAGGATTAAGAAACTAACAGCTGGGCTGGAGAGATGGCTCAGCGGTTAAGAACACTGACTGTTCTTCCAGAGGACCTGAGTTCAATTCCCAGCAACCACATGGAAGCTAACAACTGTCTGTAATTCCAAGATCTGACACCCTTACACAGTTGTACATGCAGGCAAAACACCAATTCATATAACATAAAAACAATTTTTTTTAAAAAGAAACTAACAGCTGAGTTCTTGACAGAAACACAGGAGTTAATAAGACAACAGGATGACATCCTAAGCTCTGATCTAGTTGATAGTCTAGAATTCTGAATCCTGTCAAAAATCTCATAAGAAGAAAGACTACATACAAATGTTTCACACTTGTTCAAAAGACATGACTAGTGGCTGTCACAATGGACAACACAGATATGCAAATTTCTATCACTGCAGAAATCATAGTGTTCTTAAAGATAGTTTCAAAAGAAGAAGCTGGGAATGTAGTTCAGTGGTACTTGTGTGACATGCACAACCCCAAACTTCAGTTCTCACTCAGCACAGCAGAAAATCAGATAGCATGAAAGTATCTTGGATAATATTCTGCCCTCATACAGACTTGAGATAAATTGTCAGATCCCTGCAAAAAAATACATTAACAATACTGACCTAAGAATAAAGCTTTAAAACCCAAACTGCTTTATCTTTTGCAAGGAGGTACATATATATATATAGATCCATTCATCCATCCGTGTGTGTGTGTGTGTGTGTGTGTGTGTGTGTGTTTGGTTTTGTTATTGACTACACAAAATGATATTTAAAAAAATTTCTCTAGAAGTTTAAAAGATTGCTATATTTTTTTCTTTCAATATTTGATAGAAGCCATTTTGTCCTTTGCTTTTCCTTATTGGAAGATCTTAAATTATCAGTGCAGTTTCTTTTTGTACACTCAGTTATATTTGCCACTTATTCTTGGCCAGTAGTCATATTTTTCTAGTAATTTTCTAATTGGCATCTAATTATTTATCAGATTCCCTCACAGTCCTTTTGATTTCTATAGGGTTTGTAGGGATGCCTGCTTTAGTCCTGTTCTGTGGTCACCCTGTGGAGACTGAATGGACCCTCTCCTAAGTGACAGGTGGAGTTTCTATACTGAAATACTCCATCGTCCAAGAGAATTTGAAAGGAACTATCTATTACTGTCTGGGAGATCCCTGGAGACAGCAGAGTCAGCAGGTTGTGCTGGCTTGAGTGAAACTCAAGAACTAGGGTTTGGCTTTTATAAAGGCTTAGGGGCCTGGGGAAAAGATTCTCTGTGCTGCCAAAGGGTGGACCACACATGGACGTTCATGTAGTTTGTTCAGTTGTGGGTCTGAAGGGGATTAAGGGAGGTAAGGTTTAAAATAAGTCAATGGTGTGAAGTTCTATTACAGGCCCAGATTTTGGAATGAAATAATATTTCTTCAGTTATCTTCTTCAGGTTAGATAATCTTGGCTGGTATATCTTTAATTTATTACATTTCTTCTGTAAGCTTAAGTCTGCTATAGGGCTTCTCTAGTTCTTCATGTTAGATACTGCATTTCCCACCTTGGTAGTTCCATCTAATTCATTTAAAATAGTTTATCTCTCTTTGTTGATATTTTGTCTTTGTCACTAAACTTAAATTATGGTTTCATTTTGGCAGAGTTTCATAGCTGCTTTGATTCCCTATTTGAGTAAATTATTAACCTAGGATCGTCCATAGCTGCTAAGGATTGAGTCTGCGTTCCTTCCTGTCCTGAGGCCTTGCTGTCCTGAGGCCTTGTTGACAGCATGTTTGTTTGTTTTCTGCTTCCCTTTTCTCCCTCTTGAAGTGGGAGGTGGCTGTTCATCTTCCCTCCTTCCCTCCTTCCCTCCTTCCTTCCCTCCTTCCCTCCCTCCTTCCTTCCTTCCTTCCCTCCTTCCTTCCTTCCCTCCTTCCTTCCCTCCTTCCTTCCCTCCTTCCTTCCCTCCTTCCCTCCTTCC
>PVIH01007854.1:0-43831 GCA_004025045.1 Sigmodon hispidus
GAGGGAGGGAGGGAGGGAAGGAAGGAGAGAGGGAGGGAGGGAGGAAAATTATAGGAGATCGTATATTCACATTGGAGTGGGGGGTGATGGGGCTCTTGCTATGTCATATAGGCTGGCCTCAGACTCTACAGTTCCAATGATCCTCCCATCTCAGCCTTCCAAGTGCAAGAGCCATAGTTATGTGCTGTTGCATACCACATCTAGCAGGACATTACAACAGAAAAATTTCTGCAAAGGTATGATGTGGGTAACAGTGTCAGGGTTGTGGGAAACGGAACAGCAGGGACTGAAAGATTTCTCACTGGCTCCATTTTAAAACTTTTAGCATTTAGTCTATAGGAACACATTACACTATCAAGATATCAAATGCCATTGGGAAACAGGAAGACGACAAGAGCACTAATGGAGAAGCATTACCTGACTCTCCTGGGCTCGCTCATCCTCTTCTGCCTGGGCATCAGTATTACCTTATATTAAAAAACAAGAACAGTCAGAGGGTTCTCTGGAAAACATTCCAAGTCAGTTCTGTGCTGCTTGCAGTAATGGGCTGCCCTGGGATACTCATTTTCAAATGTCTGAGAATGGGAAAAAGTCCCTGCCTGCTCTCTGGTCCCTACCGGGTCTCACAGATGCTAGCCCCGCCGCTTCAGGGATCCTCTGTCAAGATGGCCACCTATGGGAACTGGTGCCCAGTTTTTAAGGATGCAATGATCTCTGTTCTCCACCCCAAGCATACTTGTGACTAGCCTTTGTTTGACTCAACAGTGGGAGAGCTGGGGGCAGGATGGCCAGGGGCAGGCGGCTAGACAGCAGCTCTCCTAGGAGAGGCCCCCTGGAGGATGCACAGTAAGGGAATGGGAGGAGATGGGCTGAGGTGTCCTGGGGCATCCTTTTACCTGAGGAGCTGCTGAGCTGCCTCTTGTTCTCCTTAAGCTGAAGCTCCAAGTTCTTGACCTTGAGCTCAAGCTTCACCTTATCAGACTCCAGTGTCTGCACAACTGAATGCAAGGACTTGGCAGAGGCGTTCTCTCCCCGGAGCACCGTGACCTGCAATACGGATGTTGGGCTCAGGCTGGGACACGGAGGGGTAGAAGGTGATGACAGGACCATTCCCCACAGCGCAGTACCTCATTCCTCAGCTTCTCCAGCTCTGCATCCTTCTCTGTGAGTAAGGCACTGGTGAGCCTGATGGATTTCTGCAAAGAAGCTTTCTCTTCATCAGCATCTTTTATGTACTCAGATTCTCTAAAAGACCAGAGAGTTAAGAGTTCCAGAAATCAATGGAGGGTGTGGTCAGCAAGAAACTGTTTCAGAACAGATTTTAGAGTAACTTTAATTAACATTGTAAAACAGGTGGAACAGGGAAGTTGCATAGGAATCAAGGCTGATATGCCTGTAAAGTTTACTTACTGCGAGGGAGAAAAGGGTTATCTATGCATAGGCATGCAGAACCTGCATGTCATTGTGTCCATTTGAACTCAAAAAGACAAGTTAATACTGTTGGAAGATGTAAAAATTTTTTTAAAAAAATTTGCACCCTCCCAAAAAATTACAGCAATAGAACCCCACATTGAATATTGTTATTTCTGGACTAAAAAATTACCAAGCAATGACAATTAAAATACATACATGCAAAGCAATTATACAGATGTCATGCAGAGCAGTTTGATGCTGGAAATATCAGTTGGTTCTCACTAATTTCAGTAGCTTTTTAGTAAGTTCTGAGGTTGTGTTTTTAAGATTGTGTGAGCCAAAACAGTAGCAAAGAGTGTTATTATTCAAACTGAAAATTAACTGCTTTTCAGCCAATCCAAAGAAGGCATTGGGCTGCTTCTAAAATTGAACTGTAGAAAAGCTAGGGCAAAACAGAAGTTAGGCCTTTCAGAGAGCATGGCTCCTGTTCTCTGCCGGCTCACTAGAGGGCAGGAGAGGCCTCTGGAGAAACTGTCCACTGTGGAGAGAGGAAAGGATGAGGGAACACATGGAGGCGGGGCAAGACACAGAGAGTTAGCCCCCCAAGAGGGCAGGTTGGGTGTGTACATGTCTGATGTGCAGGCGTATTTAAAATCGTGAGGTGAAATACAAGCATGCTGAGGTCATGAAAGGGATGACTTAGTAAGGGTTGCCGCAGATCTGAAGAGACTAAGGAGGCTGGACCATACAAGTGCAGTGTTATTTCCTAGATGCTGGAGTACAGAAAGAACTGTGATGGACATCTGCAGAGGGCCGAGTAGTGGTGACTCAGGGGTTCAGGTGCTGGACACTGAGGCTGTGTGTCACAGTGGGGGGGGCACAGCTAACTGGGGAAACGAACCAGCTGCACCACCTTCATAAACCTAAAACCAGATTTTAAAATTTAATAAACAGATCTTGTGTCATCAAATTACTTTAGGGAAAATAAAACAAGAGAAAAAGTGTCTTAAGCTAGCGCTCAGGCCACACAATCTCAGACACTGCATCAGTGAAGGTGGTCACCAGCAAGAGTTTGTAACTAGGAATCAAGTCACTGCTAGTTCTGTGAGAAGCAGGTGGGTGAATGAAGAGCAAGTGGCATTTAATCTATTTTCAAATTAACTGGGGGAATAGGAAACAGAGGTCCAAGTTAGAGATGGCAGAGGAATGAATGGTTAGTGAGACCCAAGGAAGGTATCCGGCACATAAATTACAAAATTCTCATGGTTCATGGTAAACTGAAATTCTACAGAAAGATAGAAGTAAACGTGTTGTATTAATCTTGTTGTGTGGCTTACACCTTTACACTCCAGAATGATAAGTAGGAAGAGAAGAATCTGAGACTTTATAGAAGTGTTCTGAATTAATAACACTGGGAAGGAAGGAAGGAGCGTTGGTGTGCCACTGCAGTCCTGGGTGAGTGCTGGGACATGGGGCGATCTCAGTGTTAAAGCAGGATTTCTAGAAGCAGGAATGAACAAGCAAGTTTGCAATGTGGAAAGTAAGGCTCTGGAGCTACATGAAGATGCAGTAAATTTGGGCTCCTTGGATTTCTCTGAAACATATTTGGTATTTTATTCTATTGTAAAGATGAATTCTGAAGCTTCCTTTATTTTAAATAGTACTCTGATTTGTAAAAAAAAAAAAAAAAAAAAAAAAAAAAAAAATAACTAAAAATTAGGCCTGGGGTTTGCTGAAGACAGATGCAAATTCTTTTTTCTTTCTTTTTTTTTTTTGTGAATTCTCTCACATCCAAAGACCTAGTTGGCTCAGATCCCATGGACACTTAGCATCTGGGAGGGACAGTAACCGGCCAAAAGGTCACCAACCCCACTCTGCTTACCCTGTCTACATACAACCCCAAGCCATGCAGTTTGCTAAGATGGAGAGAGGATGTTTCCCATACAGATCAACCAAAGGACAGGTGCTGAGGAGAGATGAGTCAGTGGTGAAGTCACAGCCATCAAGCCTGATGAAGTTAACCTTGAGAATCCACACAGTGTAAGAATCCCCCGCCCCCTTGACAGACAGTAAAGAAGAAAAGGAAAAAGGAAGGGAGAAAGCAGGGGGGTCTACCAGATGACAGGGCACACAGGCTTGGTAGTTCATCTTTGTGACAGATCTTCAGTGACAGCTTCTTAGGCAATCTCTATGCCCTAATTCCTCTGTACAAACCAAGATGGGCTGGAGTAAGCCATCTATGCCAACAATGCTTAAGTATGAGAAGCAAACAGCTGAAGCCCTGATGGCTAGAAGGGTCTCCTCACCCCAGCAATGCCAAGAAGGAAGGATATCAGTACGAAAGAGGGACTTCAGGGCCAGAGGCTCTGGTCCCTCCCCCAAAGGAGTGTGTCGCTCAGATTCTTTTCTTACCACTTACATAAAAAATAAAGTCCAGTAATGAAGCAAATACCTTAAAGTGTTACTGGGCAAGCTTTAAAATGCAAGATAATAAGAACCAAATATTAGAAACATGAAGAAAAATGCAAATACAGTAAGGAGAACTAAATTTGCACCGAAGTTCTTTGCAGTATATTAATATTAAAAAAGAAATGTGTGTGCGTGTGTGTGTGTACATTGCTGAGCATATTTTACAAAACAAAAGCAAGACACAGAGGGACAAAGGCAGCCAAAAATATATACAACAATTTGGTTTACTAAAAATATATGAGGTTTATTTATTATAGCGTGGATAGACTTTCTTTAGTCTTACCATGAAAGACACACAGATATAGCAAAGGAAGCAAGAGTAGGAAAGGGAAAAGAGAGGGTGAGGTGAGCATTGGTAAGTAGCGTAAGCTCGGAGACATCAGACAGTCACAACCCACAAGGAGCTGAATGAGCTGGGGCCGTGCAGGCTGACTCACAAGTGGAGGTGGTTCTTGCCTTCATCACAGGGCTTACATGCTCTACTACCAGCTGAATTTTGACCCCACAAACCCGTGAATAAAACTCTGGCTTCGCTGTTCCTTCTTTGACATTAAAATGCCCAGAGTAAAGCGAGAAGCCAAGCTAGCTACCCAGTGTGCATCAGCCTGGGCAGCTGTGGAAGAGCAGACGCCTCCAGTTCCAGCAGCTAGACAACTCGGCCTCACCAGCCAGATCCCTGGGAAAACTGGTTTTCCTCCTCGTCTGTTTTTGTTTTAAGACAGGGTCACTATGTAACCCTATGGAACTCACTGTGTAGACCAGTCTGGCCTTGAACTCAGAAAGATGCTCCTGCTCTGCCTCCCTAGTACTGGGAATAAAGGTATGAGACATACATTGGCTAGAACCTGTTCTTAAAGATGTATGTCCAACTGTACCCAAATTTTCAAATGATTACAGTTTTAAATTCAGAGAAAAATGTTCACTACATATTGCATGTAATACAATGTTTACAGATACCAAAACCACAGGGCAAATACAGGAGGGTGCTACTGATCTCTTTAAGATGGTCTCATATAGCCAGACTGGCCTTCTACCTCTCAAGTGCGGGGATTGTAGGCATAATTTACCATGGTTGGTTTATAATTTAAACTTATTCTATTTATTCATTAATTCATTCATTCATGTATTGTGTACATGCCATGGGTGTAGAGGTCAAAGAACAACTTTCTGGAATCAGTTCTTACCATGTGGGTCTAAAGGATGGAACTGAGGTTGTCAGGCTTGGTGGCCAGCCTCTTACCCACTGAGCCACCTCACCCACCTTTAGTCTATAGTTTAAATCTACTCCTTGGGGCAGGGCAGCTTTGAGATCCTCAGATCCCACAGCAGGCTTTTCCTAGGATGGAGGTGCTGTATAGAACCCAGGACCTCACAAAGCTGGGCTGGAGCTCTCACACTGACTCCTCAGTCACTGCTTCACTTGATGGTGGGGAGTCCTGCAAGTCCTCTCAGGACCATGAGGTCATCTCCTGCCTTTACTTCCCATTTAAGCCACAGATTGGCTATTGAGTCTTTGTATCAACAAGAACATGTGTGTGCTTTTATGACTTAAGCATTTAGAAGGTATTTACATCAGGATCATAGATAATCTTCATTTCTTCATGCAGCGCAGAGCAGAGTTAACCATCACAAACATACATTCACAGAGGACTCCTTATCAAACTAACATTTGGGAGGCATTTAAGAGTCTAACTTGTTGCTATTTTAAAATACATTCAAATTCAATCTTCCAAAATAGTAGCAATTGTCCATTAGAGTTGATTAACAGAAGAAAAACAGCTTAAATACAGAAGCTAAATTTATAACTTTTTCTTTTTTTTTTTAAACTTTATTATTTATTTATTTATTTATTTATTTATTTGCCTTGGTGTTTGCCTTGAACTGGAACTACAGACAGTTGTTAGCTGCCATGTGGGTGCTGGGAATCGAACCCGGGTCCTCTGGAAGAGCAGACGGTGCTCTTAACCGCTGAGCCATCTCTCCAGCCCCAATTTATAACTTTTTCAATTTCAGAAAATTACCTTTATTTTTTAATAATAAAAATTAGGAGTCATTTTAGTGTTTGGTTTTGGTGGCAGAAGACTAAAACCAGGGCCTAACATGTGCATGCAAGTTCCTATCATTGACTCTGTGTAGTCCTTCCAGTGTTTTTACCTTTGGAGGCAGATCTCATAAAAGTTGCTTGGGAATATCCTTGAACTTGTGATCCTCTTACCTAGCCTCCTTGATAGACACTGGGCCTAGCTTAAATTAGCAATGATTTTTGAGAGACACTTTGCTAAATATATAATTTAGTTGGCCACATGATAAATAAGGGCTCATGAAGTACACAATCTTTTAAAAATCAGTATTAAATACAAGGCTCACAGAGAAAAACACAAAAACCTGAAACTTCAGATCTCAAGCCTGCACCCATTACTAATGGAACTGAGTTCTTAGCTAAACTCTGGTCTGGGGGCTTCTGATTCATCTTTTAAAAATGCACACCCCACCACATCTTCCACTGGGATGTTTTAAGATTCTATGAATTTGTGAATTAAAAAGTGTTACCTAAATGTAAAGTGTTACCTAAATGTATTACATCAGCCCATTTTATTCATTTGTCCCCTTTTGAGAAAGCTAACTGGAACAAGGCCATGGTGAGACACATGTACATTCTAGAATGTAAAGATCTTGGAGAAACTCAACAAAGGAACCCAAGTATTTCTTGTGTGAGCGTGTGTGTTTTGGGATGGGGTTTCACTGTGTAGTCCTGGCTGTCCTGGGTGTATGTGTGTGTGTGTACAGGGTTTCACTGTGTAGTCCTGGCTGTCCTGCTGTCCTGGTGTGTGTGTGTGTGTGTGTGTGTGTGTGTGTGTGTGTGTGTGTGTGTGTGTTTTGGGACAGGGTTTCACTATGTAGCCCTGGCTATCCTGGAATTCACTCAGTAGACTAGGCTCGCCTTGAACACACAGAGATCTGACCGACTCTGCCTCCCAAGTGCTGAGATTATAGGTGTGTGCCGCCCACCACTGCCTGGTTAATACTAAATAATTTTTAATTAAATCCAGAGGGAAGGAAAGGATTGCCCTGGGCCAAGGCCCAACAGTCTCTAAAACAGAGCAGTCTGCACTGTGCAATCCAAATGTTTTTGTAGGCTAAATAAAACTTTGAATTCCCCAATGTGAGACACATTTGCCAGACATCAGTGGGACAGCAAAGCCTCTGCCCTGACAAGAAAAGCACTCCCTAGGAGCGTGGGAAAATGTGAATAGGCTGATTTCTTCTCTCTCATTTCTTCTTCGTCTTTTTAAAAAAGCGAAGGATCGGGGCTGGAGAGATGGCTCAGCGGTTAAGAGCACCCTCTGCTCTTCCAGAGGACCTGGGTTCGATTCCCAGCACCCACATGGCAGCTAACAACTGTCTGTAGTTCCAGTTCCAGGCAAACACCAAGGCAAATAAATGAATAAATAAATAAATAAAGTTTAAAAAAAATAAATAAATAAAATAAAAAAAGCGAAGGATCTTCAAACTTGCTATGTGCCCAAGAATGACCCGGAACTACTGGTTCTGTCACTCCCAGAGATTACAGACTTTCCTGTTTGCTTGGTTTTGGTGTGGGGATGAACACAGGGAAGCAAGATCTCAATTGCTAAATTATATTATTAATCCCTACTTTAATTAGTTAATTAAATTGTTTGTTTGTGATGAGGTCTCATTACATAGCCCTGACTGTCCTGGAACTCATTCTGTAGACCAGGCTGGTCTCAAATTCAGAGATCTGCCTACCTCTGTTTTCTAAGTGCTAGCATTAAAGAGGTGTGCCACCACTACCCTACTTTTTTTTAATTAATTAATTTATTTATTTATTATATATACAGTATACAGAAAAGGGTATAAGATGTCATCATAGATGATTGTGAACCACCATGTGGGTGCTGGGAATTGAACTCAGGACCTCTGGAAGAACAGTCAGTGCTCTTAACCTCTGAGCCATCTCTCCAGTCCCCCTACTTTTATTTTAGTTTTTTAAAGCAGAATTTTGCAATGTAGCATAGGTTGGATTTAAATTTATGATCCTCTAGCCTCCTGAGTGCTGGAATTATAGGCATTATTTTACCCTGACTTGGACTAAATATTTCATTTCTATGAACCCTGTTTACCTCTACTCAAAAGAGCTTGGGAAATTATAAAATATGATGGAGAGATAATGAATAATAGAAACAAAGTAGCATTACTTATTAAAAAATCAAGTTTTCCCATAATTAAAATCAGTATTATATCTAAAGTGATTACTGAATAGACAATTATAATAATGTTCATTACTAAAACCATCGTTACGAGGCAATCTGAATTTAGTAGAGCACTTCTGAATAAATGCAATAGAAAATGCCTTAAAAGTTTTAAATTTCTGAAACTTTCACAGATAGATCTTCATAACATCAACTGTAAGCACTAAAATACCACAATGCCATTTTCTGAATATAAGAAATTGACCGTTTTCTACAAGCTAGCACACACAGCATGTTCTGAAGCTTTTCTTGTTAAATACATACATCAGTAAACATACAGAAAGCCTACCTCTTTTTCATTTCTAACAACTGATTATTGAGTACAGATCTTTCTTCTTCCAGCTGAAAAACAAAAACAGAAAAAATTCAGTTAATAGCAAGTTCACAGAAGTCCACTGTTCCTTCACTCCAAGGCAACAGATGCCACCAGCTCTCAAGCAATGACTTTGGTAAATAGTTACCACCAAGAGAGTAGCTACTACTTTAAAAAACTGTTTATGATCTGATGGCTCACCCCTTCCTGATAGGCCTGAGAATCAGAAATAGTAAATCAGCACTTTGAACAGAATATAGCAATTGTTTTGGAGACAGGGTCTCATCACCACGTAGCCCTTGCTGAACTGGAACTCACTATATAGACCATATTCTCCCCCCACCGCTGCCTCTTAAATTGAGATTGAAGATATGCACCACCTACTTCCTTTTTCAACAGTCTCTTGTAGCCTGGGCTGGCCTAGAATCTGTTATGTGGCTATCAGTGGCTTTGAACTCCTTGTTTCCCGGCTTCCACCTCTGGGAATGTAGGGATATACATCCGGGGATATAGGTTACGGTGACCACATCAGCCCTCTACAGTATATGTTAAGTTTTCAATAAATGTTTGTTCACTGAATGACAGCTCCAACATTAGTGTTCTGGCTGCTTTATTTAGATCACAGGGGTCAGTGTCAGGAACTTGCAGAAGTCGGGAGAGAGGCCACCTGTTCTTAGCAGAGTTCCTGTGACTCATCTACTGATTCACCACACACCCAGCAAAGACACTTGCCTGTCTTCTACAAAACAAGGAGGTTACAAAAGACTTCCCTGCAGTCTTTTATTCTGTTATAAAATCCTATTGTTGTTAATATTATTCCATAAAATATCACAAACAAGGGCCAGGGTGATGACTCAGCAAGTAAAGACATAAACCACCATGACCAGCTTTAAAAAAATTAAGTGTGCATGCATGTGTGTTGAATGTGAGTGTCCATTTATCATGAAATCTAAAAGGTTTATGATCCAAGTTTTTCCCTGGAGCCTCCCAAGTGGCTGAAAGGCACCGCCACTAAGCCTGATAGTCTGAGTTCAATCCCCAGAAACCACAGGGTAGAAGCTGAGAACCAACTGTCTAAGTTATCCTCTGACCTCCACACACCATTATGGCACATGGACAGACGGACAGACAGACACATACACACACTCTAAAAAAATAAAAATCATACTTTTATGCATGTATAATTCATAAAAATACGTTTTAAAATTTTTAAGAGTGAAAGGAGTAAAACCAAAGGGAGGTAACTTTGAAAATTAAAGGAGAAGGAAGGGTAACATCTGGAGTACAAGATGCAGAGCTGAGAAAGGCTCCGGTCTGCCTCTTCTCTTCTCTTCCTCCCCCCGCCCTTTGTTGCTTTTGAGGCAGAGTTTTATGTTCTAGCCCCAAACACACAATAATCCTCCTGCTCAGCTGTCCCTTTGCTAGGATTAGAAGTATGTGCCATTGTGTCCATTTTATAATTTATATGTAATTTATAAAAACTTATATTTTTTTACAATTTTTACAAATTCTTTAATTTAATAACTAAACAATTAAGCCAGCTGTGACAGCTCACATTTGTAGTTCCAGAACCTAGAAGGATGAAGCAGGAGGACTGCTCTGAGTTTAAGAACTATGTGGCTACACAATGAAAACTTGTCTCAAAAAAACAAAATTGTGTGGTAGCACACGCAGCAGCAGGAAGGTCACAAGAGTTTGAGTCCAGCCTGATCTATCCAGCGAATTTCAGGCCAGCAAGGGAAACATAGCAAGACCCAATCTCAACACACCACAAGATAAACAAAAGACCTGAACTATAGAACATGCTGCTCATAAAAGTTTCAATACACACACACACACACACACACACACACACACACACACACACACACAATGAAAGACAATATTTCTTTAAAAAACCAACAAAAGGGGCTGGAGAGATGGCTCAGTGGTTAAGAGCACCGTCTACTCCTCCAGAGGACACGGGTTCGATTCCCAGCACCCACATGGCAGCTCACAACTGTCTGTAGTTCCAGTTCCAGGCAAATACTAAGGCAAATAATTAAATAAATAAAAAAGTTAAAAAAAAAACCCAAAAATTAGAAAATTTGTTTTTTGTTGCTGTTATTGTTTTGGTTTTTCAAGACAGGGTTTCTCTGTGTAGCCCTGATGTCCAAGATCAGGCTGGCCTCAAATTCAGAGACCTGCCTGCGGCTGCTGACTAAACACTAAAATTAAAGTTGAGCACTACCGCATCTACCGTATTTCTTCTGATAATCAAGTTCATATTTAATCTAATATGCTTTTGACAAATCCTCATTATTCTTTGAACATTTTCTTGCTGTCTCATAAACAAAACACTTCAGGCTTACCCACCTAAATTTATCTACCTAAATGTTACTGCTACCCTAACCCTAAAATCAGCTACTTAACCAAGGGCTGTTGCTTCCTTTTAGTGAAGAGCATGTCGATTGGGGGATGAAATTCAGATTGTTAGGCTTGGTAGAAGCCTTTTATCCACTGAGCCATCACGTTGACCTGCTCCTTTTTGAAAAAATAAATTTTATTTTATATATGTTATAATACATGTGTTAGAAAGTATATATACTTACATATACATATATACACACATACATACATTATACACACACACACACAAATTCACCTCTCCAGTCTTACTGGCCTTTTCCTTTTTAAACTGTTAGTTTTTGCTTTATCTTTTTGGGCTCTGTTGTGAAGTAGAAATGTATTCATAACTATTATATCATCATTCACGGTTGGGAGATTTCTTTCTCTGTATGTAGTAACAATATTTTGCCTTAGAGTATACTTTGTCTGAACCTGGTACAGTCTCCTCAGTGTACATTTGGCTCCTATTTTCATAGTAGAGCATCTTCCATTCTCCTTCATCTGCTTTGTATTTCTGAAAGTAAACTTTGTTTCTCATAGGTAGCACATAGTTAGATCACACTTAAAAAGTTAAAGCACATCTATCATTAAACTGGAGTATTTTAACCCATTTACATTTATTGTGATTACAGATAAGGTTCTGTGTTGATTTGGTTCCTTTTATATGGCTTAACATTAACACCAAAAACATGGGACTAGAATAAGTCAAAGACTTTTTCAGAGATTAGGTAATGACAACCTTAATAGAGGAAATCTATTTTAGTTTTTCAGGTAAGGTGTTGCTATTGAGTCCACCAAACCATTTACAATGTTTCCTCAATGAAACTCAGTGAGAGAAGGAAGCATTTTTAAATTGCACTTTTCTATATTAGTTCATGTTACCCATACCAAGAGAGAGACAGACATAGGTGGGGGCATGAAGCATAGTCATGATATATAGCTGCCTTCAAACTAGTATTCTTTTTTTTTCCTTCAGCCTCCTGAATGCTGAATCATAGACATATACCACTATGCCCAGATACAACATGTATTATATGTTTGACTTTAAAAATAACATTTCAACTTATAAAAAAATAATAATGATTAATTTTTAAAAAAAAAATATTTACAAAGCAGGCATATTGGTATATGCCTGTAGTATGTAGTACCAGTCATTCGGAAGGTTGAAGCAAAAGGATCCTTTGAGTCCAGCTCAAGACTAGACTAGCCTGGGTAATACAGTAAACTAATTCTAAAACAAAAACAAAGAAATGGAAAGTAAAAGAAAAATTTATAAATTTGCTGTAAAATAATACTCGGGGCATCAGGAATGGTGGCATACACCTAACCTCAGTACTCAGTGAACTGATCGGGCCGAAGAATGGTAGCTGGGAGCTTGGAGCCTGTCTCAAAAAAACAAAAAACAAAAAACAAACAAACAAACAAAAGCAAAACAAAAACAAAAACAACAACAAAAAACCAAATCTAGCAATTTGGGGTATGTGACATAGTAATCTAGGTTTATAATCTCCAAACTCAGGAGACTAAGGCAGGCAGAGTTTGAGAAAAGTCTGGGCTGCATAGCAAGACCTTGTCTGGAAAACAAAAGTCACTTCTGAAAACCATAGACAGTGTGCAGAACATTGCTGAAAAGGGGCAGCCAAGGACTCAGTACTAGCACGCAGTACAAGAGCACTGCACTGGTGGTCCTTGCCCCTGCATATGCTCAACATTTTTCATAATTAAAGTTTAAAAAGAAAATACAGATGACTGAAGAAAAAATGGAAGTCTATTATTAAGAGAAAAAGGCTGCATTGAAAGCTACACACAAACAATCACAGTTTGGGAATGTTAAAGCAGAAGAGGATCCAAGAGGATCTTGCACCAAAACAAGAGAGGGAGCTAGAGACGGCTCAGCAGTTAAGGACACTGGCTGCTCCTATAGGAAATCCAGTTCAGTTCCCAGTGCCTACATGTGCTCACAACTACCTGTAACTCCACTTCCAAAGGATCTGATGCCTGCTGGCCTCCACAGGCACTACATGCACATGCTAACTGACACAATCAGGCAAAATACTCATACATATACATTAAAAATAAATCTTTAAAAAACAAAACAAGCGAGGAAGGCAAGACAAATGAACAAAAAGCATACTCGGTACTTTACATAGCTTTCACCATCATCTAAGCTAAGATACACAAGCTAGAGTGAAATGAGGGCCACAGACAAACTCGGAGTCAACACCAACTCTTATATCATAGGCTCAGTAAAGACACTTGACTGTCAAGGGTCATAGCACTTCCCATTTTGCTCCCTGCAGTAATTTAAAACACACATGCAGCAGGTGCTCAGTAACTACATAGAGAGAATGAACATCAGGATGCTGTGCTCTCAGTGAGTATGACAGTAGCACACTTGCAAGCCCAGCTTCTCACAGAATGAACTCCCCGCCGAGAGTCTAGCTGAAGCTTTCTCCACCAGTTTCCACAGTGAGTGGTTCATTTGGGCTATTTCAGTCTCTTCTCCAGTGTTCTGAGGTCGGAAATAGCACTTCTACCTTGATAGCACAAAACACACTCTGTGTCTGAGGATTTCTTGTCTCACCCCCTACACACACAGGCTGACTGCTGCTCTTAGAAGAGCAGATGGAATGCAAAGAAAGGAAAGATTCAGTGGGTCTGTCTGTGACAAACTGCTTTCAGAAATGAAAGGAAGAGTCGCAGGATGTGCTGCTGTGGGGGCCCTCTCAAGGCGGAACTGGTTACCAGCTTCTAGGAGCAAGTTCAGGAGCTAGTTCTTTCAGAGATTGACAAAATGGCAGAACCACTTCTGCAGGGCCACACTCTTCCTAGGATGGGCCTCCTCCAGTGGTTGATCAATGGAGAATACAAAGACGGGGACATCAAGATGAGTCTGGGTAAAGGCCCTTGCTGCCAGCCCTGATAATTTGAGTTTAATCACTGGGACCCAAATGGGATAAGCTGTTCATATGTGTTAAGTGGCATACACATGCCCCTCATCCCAATAAATAAATAAAATGTAACTTTAAAACTGAGTAAAGAAAAGAAAGGAAAAACCCTAGACATTTCAGTCTAATTTGGGACAAACCTGAAGAGTCACCCCAACTCTAGCACACCAGTGGATTGAGCCAAGGCCACTTGCAGGCTGGCAGGACAACTTTCTTTTCCTTTTATAGATGCTGCTGGGGCTACATTCATAAACACTATACACCACACATACCCCCAACCCTACTGTCCCAGAAAGCTGGCCTTAGACACTGATATACTTTCAGTTACCAATTTAAGTTACATAAGCTCTCAACAGCTTCTCCAGAGACGCATCTACATGTGTCTGAAGAGATGCATGAAGAGATAACATATCTTAAAAGCTGGTTTTAGTTTATAGGAATACATATACACACTGCCTTCTTAAACACATACATTCATGGCTATCAGCATCTGTTCAAAGAATGCTGTTGTATGGCCACAGGGTGAGAGGACTGTATGTAACCGAGCCAATACATACAAAGTAAGTCTATGCAACACACATATTGTCTTAGTTCGGGGGCTGAAGACAGCTACTTCCTCTCAGTCCCCTAGTATCTCTGCCATACTCTCTGATCAGCTGCAAATAACCTTCATTGTACAGGCAAAGTGGAAAAGAACCCTTCAGCCTTAATGCCCAGGCAGCCATTCCCAGCTGAAACACTTGTCAGGTCCAGGGAACAGCTCTCTAAAATTTCCCTCGAGAGGTGAGCAAGACACTTAAAACATGTCTGCTCAGGGAAGACAGTGAGTAACTGAACAGGTCCCTTGACCTATTTCCTAATGTAATGCTTGACAAGTGAAAGACAGACTCAGAACAGCAGAAGGTGCTGGCTTCAGGGACCATACTGCATACAGAATTAATATTTCTCAAGGAATAATTAACCTCATTGCTTTTTTTTAATTAAATACACTCTTTTTAAAGAGATTTAGCAATGCTGCATAGAAACAAAATCAAAAGGAGAAAAATATTCCTTAATGTTGTCAAGCAGAGAAAACTCAAAATAGCTCAGCTGAATGGAACTGGGGCTGGCCAGACTGTTTTTATTTCAGTTGGTGTATGAAAGTGCTTGGGCACTGTCTGCTGGGAGTTGGTCCCTGCTTTCTCCTGAGGCAGGCCAGGTCTTCTCCTGCTTCTGCTGCGGCTGTGCTGCACTGTGGACTCCAGGCAGTCTCGCCTGAGTTTCTGGGCTCTGATCTCCAACTCCCATCTTGCCTTACAAGCACTGGGATTACAGTTGCACACCATCCCATTCAACTTTGTTTATTCGTTTGTTTTTGTTGTTATTCAGACAGGGTTTTTCTCTGCAGCCCGAGCTGGCTGGGAAACCACTATGTAAACCAGATTGTCCTGGAATTCACAGAGATGGACCTGCCTCTGTCTCCCAGTGCTTGGATCATAGGCATGTAACTTTTCACATGAGCACTGGAGACCTAATTCAGATTGTGAGGCTTGTGTGTATGGTTTAGTCCAATTCCCAGATGTGTCATCTCTTTGGTTGTCTTAGGGTTCTTGCTTTCTTTTTCTTTTCTTTTTCCCTTTTTGGTTTTTCAAGACAGGGTTTCTTGTGTAGTCCTGGCTGTCCTGAAACTCACTCTAGACCAAAATGGCCTCAAATTCAGAGATCCACCTGCCTCTGCCTCCTGAGTGCTGGGACTAAAGGTGTGTACCACCATACTTGGTTTGTGAAGGGAGTCTGCCCAGCTCAACCATGCAAGCATTGTTCTGGAAGGCCTTGCCCTTCTCCCAGCATTCCCTCTTCCTCATTAAAAACCCATTAACAGGGGGCTGGAGAGATGGCTCAGCGGTTAAGAGCACCCTCTGCTCTTCCAGAGGACCCGGGTTCGATTCTCAGCACCCACATGGCAGCTAACAACTGTCTGTAGTTCCAGTTCCAGGCAAACACCAAGGCAAATAATAAATAAATAAAGTTTAAAAAAAAAAAAAAAAACCCATTAACATTCCTAAAGCTGGCCGGCAAGGCCTGTTCCCTTATTTGGCCACTTCCTCCTCCTGAGGCTGACCACCAGTGTTCCTTGCGCCAAGATTAAAATTCTAATGCTTGCTGCTCACCATTGTTACAAAATAATGCATAACAGGCTAACATCAGCTTTCTTTCTCAATTCATGTCTGTGAATTTAGGCCTATTTAATAGGCAGACAAATTCTCATGGATCAACTCAGATGTCAACCCTAGTTTTTGTACATTCTCTGCCATAACTTCACTCAGAAATGACTTCTTACAAAACAGCACTGGCCTATCTTATCTTTGTTAAATTTCCAAAATCACGCCATAGCCTCATTTTGCAAATATCCCATGGGGAAAACCTGCTGTTTCCATGGTGACAGCTCACTGTACCTGCTGTCTTTATAAGGCAGAATATAAGTGAGGTAAATGATAAAGCAGACATTCATCTCAAAGGTGTTCACTTCTATTGAAGACTTCACATCATTGTATATAGTTAAACTTTCTTTTTTTGTTCTGAATACATGTGATAGAACAGATATCTATCTCAACACTGACCATCTGAAAGGTGCTTTCTTGAATTATAGAACTCATGTGGTTATTTTAAAAATTCTATAAGAAAAGAAATAATGTTCTGTACAGTTTCCATTTATGTGACTGCTTGAATTCAGTCTGAGTGGCTCCACCATCCACATACAGAAAATCCCTGATGGAGGGATCAAGAGTTTATCTAGCCAGGCAGTGGTGGCACATGCCTTTAATCCCAGCACTCAGGGATGTTCATGCTGCTGCACTGACAGTCATAACTTCTGAGTCATATCTACTGTCAGATTAATAAACATAAGTATTTCAATTCTACTAACATATTCCATTTTTTTTAAACTTTATTTATTTATTTATTCATTTATTTGCCTTGGTGTTTGCCTGGAACTGGAACTACAGACAGTTGTTAGCTGCCATGTGGGTGCTGGGAATCGAACCCGGGTCCTCTGGAAGAGCAGACGGTGCTCTTAACCGCTGAGCCATCTCTCCAGCCCAACATATTCCATTTTAAAAGACAACACAGGGCTGGTGAAATGGCTCATAGAGTGAGAGCCTGTGCAACCTGGCAACTTGGGTTTTATCCTTGGAATCCTCATAAAGGTGGAAGGAAAGAATCAACCAGAGTTGCCGTCTGACCTCTGTATGTGACTTGCAATCATACATACACATGCAATAGTATTTCTGTGTACACACAAATAATAATAATAATTTTAAAAGTGTAAAAGATAAAGCACTTGGCATACAGACGCCAGGTAAACACTTTGGCCCCTTGCAGTCCTAACTGACCCTGATTGTTGCCCCTCTTCTCACTTACAATGAAAAATCCCCCACAAAAAAGAAGACTTGACTTTGGTTAAGATATGTCAGTGGGTGAAGGCACTTGCCACTGATAACCTGATGAGAGGAGATAACTGACTCCCCCAAACTGTCCTTTGACCTCTACATGGGCACTGTGGCATGTGCAAATCCACACACATAAATAATAAATAAATGTAATAATCTTAAACTTAAGATTTATTTTATATGTATGAGTATTTTGTCTGCATGTATGTCTGTGCAGCACACTCATGCCTGGTGCCCACAGAGATTGGAAGAGCGTGTCAGATCTCTTGGAACTGGAATTGTGGATAGTTAGAAGCCACTATGTGGGCACTGAGAAATGAACCTGTGCAAGAGCAACAAGTGCTCTAAACTGCTGAGCTCAGCCCTCCCCCACCCCTTTAGTTGGAGAAAACTATCTAATAGCACTGGCAATGTAAGCTGCAGGCAGGGGCAGGGACTCTGTAAGTAAGCATAGGATCCTTCTGGTTGTCAGGCCTCCTCCTTCACACCTTCTGAACTTGCTGCACCATGAGCAGGAAAATCAAAAAGGTCTTCTAAGGAAGAGCAGTCTCTAGTACCACCCACACCCACAGTCACATATTACTCATTATTATTTTCTCCCTGCTGGCTTCCTAGTTTGAGTCTAGGGGCTGGAGAGATGGCTCAGAGGTTAAGAGCACTGACTGTTCTTCCAGAGGTCCTGAGTTCAATTCCCAGCATCCACATGGTGACTCATAGCCATCTATGGTGACATCTGGTACCCTCTTCTGCATAATGTATACATAATAACATAAATCTTTTCTTAAAAAATAGCATTTCTGTTGAACACTATAGCTCTGTAATGTAGTTGGTTTTTCTCTGGGTCACCAATCAGCTCCCAGATGAAGAAAGACATGGAGCCGTTATGAAGCTCAGCCTTGTCTCACCGGCTCTTCTAACTTCACCTGTTTCTCTTCTATATTTTGCTTTGGGGCTTTTTCCCTTTCTTTCATTTTGTATGTCCTACTTCCCTGCTTCCTCTGTGTCTATCTGGCTGGCCTCTGGAATCTGCCTGGCATCTCTCTTCTCCTAAGCCTAAATTCCTCAGCCCAGAAGTCCTGCCTATTCTTCCTCCCTTGATATTGGCTGGTCAGCTTTTTATTAGACCAATTAGGTGCCTTAGGAAGGCAAGGTAAACAGGAACAGGCCGTCTTTACACACACACACACACACAAATACAACACATCTTTACATAGTTAAATATTCTGAAACACTGTAACGTAGTTTTTCTCTCTCCTTGCTTTGTGGTACTAAAGACTAAATGGATCTCAGGCACACCAAGCAAACACTCTATTACTGACCTATAGTCCTAGTCCATTTATATTTCTAAGAGCTAATAACAGCCAATAGCTTAACTAATGCAAAAAAAAGATCTAGGTTTTTAATCCACATTTCAAAAAAGAAAAAACAAAAAAACTAACTCTGGGAAACTGAGAATTCATAATTTTACAGAATTATTTAGCACAACAGGTTCATAGAGATAATATAGCAAGAGTCAGATAAATCAATTTATCTTCTTTAAAATTAGGTTGATTGTAAACCATTTTATATATGTATAGATGTATGTATGCATGGGTGGATGAATAGATTATTGAGAGAGGATCTTGCTGTGTAGTTCAGGCTGACCTGGAACCATGAGGCCTGGGCTAGCCTCAACTTGCAAACCTCCTGCTTCAGCCTCCCAAGAACTAGGATTACTAGGGTTATAGGTGTGAGCTACCATACCCAGCTAAGTTATTTTAAGTGGGTAGTTTTCTCCAAGTTCTTTTGGAGTGTACATATCAAGACAAGGATAACCTATAAATTTTTTTAGTTATTAATATAACTTTTATTTTTTATCTTATTTTAGTTATTTATTTTAGGCTTTGAAACAGAGTTTCTCTGTGTAGCCCTGGCTGTTCTGAAACTTACTCTGTAGACCTGGTTGGCCTCGAGCTCAGAGATTCACCTGCCTCTGCCTCCCAAGTGCTTGGATTAAAGATGTGCACCACCACTGGCTAGTATCACTTTTAACAATCCCCATAATCAGGGATAGGGATACAGCTCAGTACAGTGCTTGTCTGATACACATGAGGCCCTAGGTTTGATCCTAAATTTAAAAAACAACAAGTGTCCATTACCAAAGCTATCATGTTTTTGTTGACATTTACTTCTTTTATAAATAAAAAAACAATCTAAAAGTGGCATAATAACTAACTTTTTGGTTGCTTGTTTTAAAGGTGTCTCTCATATAGCTCACATTAGCACTGAACTGGCCATTGTAGCCTGAGTGGTCTCACACTCACAGTGTAGCCAAGGCTGGCCTTGAACTCCTGACCCTCAAGCTTCTATGACAGGCTCATCCACTACTCCCAGCTTTTACTCTTTAAAAGGAAATTTCTTTCATAGCTGTAGCTGCTGTTTTCTAACACCCAGCAAAATAACTTCTCAGTCATTAAGCACAAAATCTTTTCAGTAGAAAGCTAAGTAAAGAGCTGCAAAGTGGAGAAGAGCTTTAAAAACACAGCCAAGAATCAGGAGTCCTCAGCCCCTTCCAGCCGAGCAAGACACAAGGAATATAAATAGTATAGTTTCGATCACAGCATAGGAGGACAGGGCAATCCTCTGCTCATTCTACAGATGAAGTCCACTGTCTCGACCAGAGACCATCAAAGAAATGGAGAAAAATCAAAAAGAAAGAAAGAAAAAGAAAAGCCAGTGGGACAGACTGAGTACTTAACCCAAATCCTTCTCTTCCAGTACTGGTGACACCCTGATATTCGATATCCCAGATAACTTAGGCTAATTCCAGCAATATCAGAAAAGAAAATCTTCTTTAGGTCAAAGGGGCGTCTACTTTTCATGAACTCAAATCTCTCACAAGCTGATCAAAGAAGAGTGTAGTGACCCACTTACGTCCACTCACTTTGGAAGACACATGAGGGTGCCTCCTGAGGATCTGTCACAACTGCAGAGGGGACAGACCCCACTGCTGTCTTTGTGTTCCCATCTCAGTGAGAACTAGTGAGCCTGCTACTGTCATCCCACAGCACCGGACAGCCCCACTCAGAGCTGGGAGACTGAAGTACTTCCTCCATGAAATGAAGAAAGTGGGGATAACTATAATAAGAATAAACTGCGGACATGGTGACTTTCCCAATACTTGGGAGGTAGAAGCAGGAGGCTTGCTCTGAGTTTTAAGTCAACCTGTACTACCTGGTGAGTTCCCGGCCAACCAGGGAGACCCTGCCCCGAAAACAAAAGGGGAAATGTTTTTCCCACACACTGTACCAGTGGCTCTAGACCGCTCTCCCTAGTCAGAGCCAATGCTCACAGCACATACTAGATCTTTTCCTTTGCAGTGCAGAGCACGCATAAACAGTAAAAATTCCAGCAGCTGCTCTGGGGTCAGATGTGACTAACATTTTGATGCAAGTGTTAGAGAAGACTTCAAAGCAGAACACAGCATCGTTTACAATCAGTTCTGTTCCCATGTTTAAGTAACTTCTATCAGAAACCTCTACAACACAGATCTCAGCAAGCAGGCTGTAATGCACTCTAGTTAGAACCCACATTTCACAAATCAACACATGTATTTACAAAGACAAATGGTAACCTTCACCCCAAAACCACATTCTTAGAATCTGTATCCTTGAGAGCAATTTCAGTGAAAGCAAGAAAAAAAATCTTATGAGAAAAATAATTTTGGAATCAAAGTTGTGGTAGGGAGAAAAGAATGTTTTTGATTGTTCACATTTAATTGTACTACTAAAAGACCATCTAATAAGGACCTTTTCTTGTTGCTTGTAAGGTCTGGTTAGAGGGCTGCTTGTGTGTGCTAGTGAACTGTCTATTCCCTGCGACCCTAAGTTCTATAGCAGTGGTGCCTCCCTGAAAGCAAGGAGCCATGTAACACAGGCAAACAAGCCACCCCACTGGAAACAACCTAGTCACACGGAGCAAGTTGAGTAGCCTTTGAGTAGCCTCTAGGAACACTGCAAGAACGGCAGATGCTAGCGCCCCAGATCTAAAATCCCCCACTGAAGGAAGGGCCACAGACACTGACCTTTTGATGACTTGTGACTTCGTCCCTCGTTCTCCCTAGCTCCTCGGCAAGTTTGACGTTCTCTTCTTGCAGTGCTGAAAGCTGCTGGGACTTCTGAGCTGCTGCCTGCTTTAGGGTTTCTCTGCAAGGACAGCGAGTGCAGGGTTACCATAGAAACAAGACAAGCAAGGAAACTGTGGGAGACAACAGCTTCACAGCACTGAGGAAAATAGATCTGGGTCACGTGCCTGATAAGATCTATAATAACAAGAGAGTTAACTACATGAAGAAGAGGTCATGTCTTAATCTCCAAAAAGAGATTGGCTGCCCACAATTATGACATTTTAAAAGCCCTAACAAACACTATCTCTACCCTATTACACCCACACCGCATACAAAAGCAAATTCTGTTGTGAAATAGATGATAAATGACATGATCAGTATAGCCTTCATCTTTAAAAAAAATTCTGTTAGATAATTATACTAAAAACCACTACAGTGATAGTGATTTAGTGGGCTGCAGAGGCACTGTGTTCTGGAGGCATAGATCTTTTCATCTATTTTTCTCTTTGCTGAAATAAAAATCCAGTGGTCCCAATTACCAGTGTCTATCAGAATCAGGTGCTGTTGTAAATCTGAGTATATTTTTAGGGCAATGGGCAATGGGAAGTGAAATGCTCAAAGGATTTTTTTCCCTAAGTAAATAGCAGTCATTTAATAGTATTCTTTCTAATTACTAATTGCTGATTAAAAGTAACAAATAAAAACATAACACAGCCTGCCAACTAATGCATATCATAAATGCCAACGCAACTAATAAGGTAGACATTATTAGGCATTTTCTCATTTTTAAAATTAACCTAAACATACATTCTGAACTATTATCCTCTACATATGGCTATTTGAAATATTTTTACTTAATCATTAGACCCTAGTTTTATGCCATAGAAGGTTTTAAAGCAATTTTGAGTTTTAAGTAGGTCTGTGCTGGGTAAAGTCTACTTAGCAAGCTGTCATACATGGCTGGATTCTGAATCCAGTCATCTGGGTATGAATCCATCTGCTGATGCATGAACACATCTATTTATAACTTCAATTGTCTAGTGGGTGGCAGTGCTTGGCATCTTCAATTTTCTCAATTTTTAATTCTCCATCTACCTATATAATATGTACTCTATGATAACCTCATGAAGATTTAGGAGAATAAATCTTTACAAAAATTCTCTTAGAACACTAAATTAGAATTTTTACAAAGATGTGTATTTATTAGTTACAGAAAAACTAAGAAAAAATTATTTTAATTGTGAATCTATCAACCTATCTACCCAGGTACTAAAGTATATAGGTATGTCAATTTCTGTCAACTTGACATAACCCTAAACATGCTTGGGAAAGGGGAGCCCAGAAACTGCCTCTATCAAAGTGGGCATGTCTGTGGGACATTTTCCTAATTGTTGACTGATGTAGGCAGGAGTGGCAGCCCACCATGGGCAGCACCATTCCTAGGCAGGTAGTCATCTGCTGTATAAGGAAGGGAGCAGAACATGGCCTGAGCATGAGCCAGTGAGCAGCGTTCCTCATTGCTCTCTGCTTTGCTTCCTGCCTTGGGTTCCTACTCTGACTTCCCTCAATGATAGACTGTAACCCATAAGCCAAATGAACCCTTCCTTCCCCAAGCTGCTTTTGCCACAGCAACAGGAAAGCAAACTAAGACACACACACACACACACACACACACACACACACACACAGCTTGCTCATTTTATTTATCACAGCAACATGAAAGAAGACTAAGACAGACAGATACATACAAACACCATAGCTTGTTCACTGTATTTATCACAGCAACATGAAAGAAAACTAAGACAGACAGACACACACACACACACACACACAAACACACACACACACACACACTCACCCCATAGCTTAAGCTTTCTGACTGAGTAAAGTCCATTAACACTTGACAAATCAGAAGATTTTTACTTACAATGAAACCATCATAAACTAAATACTGTATTTCTCAGGCTGTCACTGACTTCATAGGGACTTTTTTATTAGCCAGGCTGTGGTGAGGCATGCTGCTGTAGAACATTATTTTAAGATGTGTTACTTTTGTTTATGCTCTGGAACATTTGTTTAATGATGTAAAGATGTGTTACATTTGTTTGATTAAATGAAATTCACCTGTGGTCAGGAGGCTGAGTCAGCAACTAGCTGGCAGGAAATGGTTGGAAGGAGCCAGGTGGGGAGGTACTATTTAGGAGGGGAGAGGAAAATAGCCAGGACTTTTTGGGAGATGTGAGCAAGGAGAGGAGGCGAGCTACTTGCTATCCAGCCTCTCTGAGGAGCAGAATCCCATCTCAACCTTTGACTCTTGAGTTCTTTAGAGGAACAGCGATTTAGATAAGTTCTCTTAGCAGTGGCTAATTAGGACAGCCGTGGCTTAAAAGGCAATAGTTTAAAAAGAGGACAACAGCACATGCCTTTAATTCCAGCACTTGGGAGGCAGAGGTGGGCAGATCTCTGTGAGTTCTAGGCCAGCCTGGGCTACAGAGTAAGTACAAAGACAGCAAGGGCTACACAGAGAAACCCTGTCTCGGAGAAAGAGATAGAAGGAGAAAAGGGAAGTTTTCTGTTCATTGATACATGGTCTTGATATGTTTCAAAAGCTAGCCTTGACCATGAACTCTTCCTGCCTTGGTCTCCCCGTGTACTGGGATCACAGTGTACACCACCACACTGGTCAGCAATGAAGTTAGTGTTCCTCTTCTGCCTCTTTAAAACTTTTCCTCTCATCACACATACACAAAGTTTTGGTCTTACAAAGTTTTTGAAAACACTGTTTTAAAGAACCTACAGTGAGGTCTGGTGTAGTTGTACATGCCTTTAATCCCAGCACTAAGGAAGCTGAGAAAGGTGGATCTCTGCAAGCCTGATGGCAGCCTGATCTACACAGCAAGCTCTAGGACAGTCAGAGCTGGAGAGAGAGAGAAGAGATCTGGTCTCAAAAGAGCAAACATAAAACAAAGGATCATTCTGTGGGCTGGAGGGATGCTCAGTGGTACAGCACTAGCTTAGCATCCCCCAACCCCTCCCAAAAAAAAGCCTACAGTAAAAAAATTCAAACAAGAAACCAAAGTTATTTAAAAACTGACCACTGGGGCTCACCAGGCAAAGCACTTGCCACATAAGCCTGATGAGAATCCCCAAAACTCATGTAAAAATGGAAGAGATACAACTCCACAGAGCTGGATTCCATCTGTAGTACCTCTAGAAACAACAAAAACTTCTAACAACTTTGTGTGTTTTCAGGTACATATTCAAGTGTGTGTACACACACGTGAGGCCAGAGGTCCACACTGGATGTCTTCTTCAATCCCTTTCCTTCTTATTGGAGGACAGGTTCTCTCACTGAGTGTGGAGCCCAAGGATCAGCTGGACGCCACCAGCAAGTCCCAGGGATTTTTCTACTGCTGCCACCCCAGCCCTGGCACTAAGGTACGCACGAGCCAACTCCAGCTTCTTACTAGGGGTCCAAAGCCAGCCTTCATGCCATCTCCCAGCCAATTTCAAAGCTACTTTTCTTTTTACAGGCCAAGATAGAAAAAAAATCCCTAACTTTAAAATGAGAGACAAAACAAACATTGTTGATATTGACTTATATTTTATTCATTAACTAATTAATTAATTATAGTTTTCTAAGACAAATTATAAAGTTAAATATAGTCTAGATTTCTTACTAAACCAGCTATGCAGAGATAAAATTAGTCTGTTTTGTCACTTCTGGGAAGTCACAGCAATGGGAAGCCACTTCATTGTTGCTGAAATTAAGAGCTGACTAACCAAAGTCAAAGTCAAGGGCTCTCTTGAAGCAACTCTAGCAGGAACAGGGAGGAAAAGAATATTGCATCCAAGGGCTGCTTTCCAGTTGTAAGAGCAGTGACCACAGAGGGCACCCGGTCAGATGAGGACAAACCACAGCTTTGGAGGACATGGCCACCACTGTGTACTTGATAAGCTGCTCCAGCTTTAGGCACTAAAGAATGTAACTAAGAACACAAAGCAACCCCACAAGTACTGTTCCCATCACACAATCCTTTGAAAGCCCAAGTCACAGGCCAGGGCTTTTCACCAACTCCATGCAAAGTTAAGATCTAGCCATGGGGGGCCTTGTCAAAGACAGGAAGAGGGAACTTCCT
Organism: Sigmodon hispidus; assembly: GCA_004025045.1. Taxonomy (NCBI): domain Eukaryota; kingdom Metazoa; phylum Chordata; class Mammalia; order Rodentia; family Cricetidae; genus Sigmodon; species Sigmodon hispidus. The sequence goes on from PVIH01007854.1 coordinate 25,475, forward strand.
CAGGCCTGGTGGGCAGAGAGAATTGAAAGCAGCCTTGGCACAGGGCCTGCTTCACTCTCATCTCAGCAACTTCCTCAGGGCAGTATGAGAAGAAAGACAGGCTCCCATTACTATGGCAGCAGCTGGTCTTTTACTGACTCCTTGCACAGGCAGGACACAGGGCAGACAGGCAGGAGGTAGAGGTGAGCTAGGGTCTCGCTGGACAGCACTGGCTGACCTGATTTCAGGATCACAGGCGTGCACCACCACATCAGCTTTAAGAGCAACCTTCCAGCCCCACCTCACCCTATACTCAAGACTCAGCACCTTACACAGGCTAAGATGCACTCGGCAACTGCACTGAACCACTGTCTCTTTATAGGAATGACAGGACTGAGGCACCTAGTGGGCAGACTCACTGAAGGACTAGAACTATGTAATGATCAGGGTGAAATCAGACTGCTATCTAATCACAGAGCTCTCTTGGTTAGATCCCCTGTGGCGCTGCCCGTCCTGTACCTAATGTGACCCAGAGTGAGCTCAAGAATAGACTATAGCAGTGGAAGACTATTAACCCTCAGCGTCCCACAGCCCAGGGAGCAGAACTACTCGTGTCCCAGGGGAACTATGCCAAACTACACTTGAACCCACCCTCTCTGAGTATAACTGCTAATTTCCTTGTGTATGGTATATATGTTCTTATTTATATGGAATGTGTGTGTACAAGTGCGCGTGTTAGTATGTATGACGTGGGCAGAGGCTAGAGTTAGACATCGGGTTTCTTCTCCAGTCACCATCCACTTCATGTTTGGAGATATGGTCCGTCTCTCCTTGGGTGGTTTGAATAAAAATGCCCCCCTGGGCCCCATAAGAAGTAGCATGATGTGGGATGTCTTTCTGTATGCTGTGAGTATCATTCATTAATAATGGAACTGTCTTGGCCTATGGCAGGCATCTTAGAAGTAGGCAGGGAAATTGGAGCATAGATAGGGGAAGGAGGGCAGAGTCGAGAGAGATCCAGCCACCCAAGAAGCAAGATGTAAAGAAACAGGTAAGCCATGGGCCACATGGCAAGTCATATTAATGGAAATGGATTGAGTTAAGATATAAGAGCTAGCTAGCAACATGCCTGAACCAAAGGCCAAGCAGCATGTAATTAATATAAGAATCTGAGTCATTTTGGGGGAGCGAAGCAGTGGCAGGCAGGTCTGGACCTAGACTGGGCCAGAAACCCATTTTTTTTTTTTAAAAAAACTTTATTTATTTATTTGCCTTGGTGTTTGCCTGGAACTGGAACTACAGACAGTTGTTAGCTGCCATGTGGGTGCTAGGAATCGAACTCGGGTCCTCTGGAAGAGCAGACGGTGCTCTTAACCAATGAGCCATTTCTCCAGCCCCCAGAAACCCATTATTACAATGGCACCACTAGGAGGTGTGGTCTTCTTGGAGGAAGTATCACTGGGGGTGGTCTTTGAGGTTCCAGATGCTTAAGCTAGGCCCAGTGTGGCATTCTCTTCCTGCTGCCTGCTGATCCAGATATAGAAAGAACTCTCAGCTACCTCTCCAGCACCATGCTTGCCTGAATGCCACCATTCTACTATGATAACAGACCTCTGAACCATCAGTCAGCTCCAATTAAATGTTTTCCTTTATTAAAGTTGCCATGGTCATTGTGTCTCTTCACAGCAGTAAAACTCTAAGATACTCCCTGAACCTAAAGCTTACCATTTCAGCTATATTAGATGCTCAGCAAACTCCAGGGATCCTCCTGTCACTGCCCCACAGCACTGGAGTGTTGTGGAATATTTGATCACACTGTAAAACTCCAAGATTGTGTTAAGAAAAATTAACCTTGGATTAAGGGTCAGAGCCAGCAACTAGTCGACAAGCATTAGCCATAGAAATATGGAGGACCCAAGAAGAGATGCACAGAAAGGGGCAGGACAGGGTGGAGAGCTGGGTCTGTGGCTGGGTCTCCTGCCAAGAAAAAAAAAGGCCAGTTGGTTGCCTTTTTTGTTTTTGGTTTTGGTTTGGTTTGCTTTGGTCTTTTGAGACAAGGTTTCTCTATGCAACAGCTCTGGTTGTCCTTGGAACTTGCTCTGTAGACCAGGCTGGCCTTGAACTCACAGAGATCCTCCTGCCTCCCAAATGCTAGAATTAAAAGTGTGAGCCGCCAAACCTGGCCCTAAATTGTTATTTTCAACAAATGAATTAATTTTTCTTGCCTCTGTTATTTATCTCTGGCAGACTAGAGAACTCTGACTCCCCTGGTGACTAATCACAGCTGTACGCCTGTATGCCTGGAGGATGGGGCTGTTGGCAACTGCTAGAGACAAAAAGAATCAGTCAAGACATCAGCTGAGGATCTTCTTACCGGAGTAGCTCAGATCAAACCATTCCTGAGAGAATTTATTTCATTCATTTATTCTGAGATAAGGTTTCATGGTTTAGCGCTGGCTGGCCTGAAACTCACTATGTAGATCAGGCTGGCCTCACATTCACAGAGATCTAGCTCCACCTTTACCTAGTGAACCATCTCAGCAGTCTGCTTCCTGGAAGAATTTAAAGACCTCTCAGCGGAGGCAATGCATATACTAATTTCCTCCAAGTGTTTAGGCTTTGTTTTGAGACAGTCTCTGTGAGCTGACTTGCAGCTCATTATAGACCTAGTGTTTAACCCAAGACTGATGAATAAACAGGCTGAAGTTGACGGTACAGTAACAGAAGCTTGGAACTGACACCTTTAATTCTGCATGAATATCATCTATTTATTAGAATTATAAATGATGTAAAACCTAAAGGCAGGAGCCACATAATTCTTCTGCCCATCCTTCTTAGCCTACTTGTCCTGCAGTGAAGGACACACGGGCTCAACAGAGTTAACCAGTTCTGGATCTCTAGGTTCCCAGTGGATATGGTGCAGTTGTTAACTGGAAGACCAAGTGAAATCCATACAGGAAACATCACTTACAGTGCCACAGAAACACCAATCTCTGGCAAATGTAAACAACCAAGCTTGAAAGATAAGGGCTTAGTTGGCAACACTGAAAGAAACAAGCTTGAAGCCAGGCAGTGGGCTGATGGGAAAATCCCAAGAGAAAGTTCTCCAAATTACCATCTATGCCAGAAAACTTGATTACTTTATAATCAAGGTAATGAAGACAGAGAGACTCACGACACTGAAAAATTTGAAAATAATATGCTGGGATTTTTTTCTGTTATTGTTTGTTTTGAGACAGGGTCTTATTCTATAGCCCAGGCTGGCTTGAAATTTACCATGTAGGCCAGGTTGGCCTGTAATTCACAACCATCATACTGTCCCAGAGGCTTAAGTTACTTGGGATTATAGGTATATACCACTATGTCTGAGTTCTTTTCTATTATTTTTTTTAAAAAGTTTTGAAGAATTTATTTTTACTTACTTAGTTATTTTTGAGACAAGGTTTCTCTGTTTAACAGCCCTGACTGTCCTGGAATTCACTTGTAGAACAGGCTAGCCTTTAACTCACAGAGATTCACCTGCCTCTGCCTTCCAAGCGCTAGGATTAAAGGTGTGCATCATCATGCCCGACTTTTGAAAGATTTACTAATTAAAAGATCTTATAGTTCTACATGTTATGCAGCTATTATGTAGACAAACAAATTTAACTCACTGCATGTCCAGTCATGGATTTATATAGCTTACAGAGTCCTGTTCAAACTCGGCATTTTACTTCAGCAACTAGCCCAGTTCCCTCTGATCTGCAGCTTAGCTGCAGTTCCAATGGTGACTACTAGATCTGCTTGTGAGAAATGCATTTTGGGAAACAGATAAGGCAACTACTTTACAAACCTTTCAAGTACTTTAAAAATAGTACTGCTTTCCTTTATAAAATGTAAAACAATTCTCCTCAAGGGAGATGAACTTACATTTCCTTCTTGAATTCTTCTATTTTCTGATTCTCTTCATTCAGAAGTTCTTTTGATTTGTTCAGCTCTTCAACATTTTTCAAGTTGTTTTCTTTAAGTGTGTCCAACTAAAGACAAAAAGAAAAAAATGATGAAATCACTTCATTTTTCGGTGACATGGCTGGATAAATGATTCACAAAGACATGTGTTTAAAAATAGATAAAATTAGTCACTGTAATGAGCGACAGGAAGAGTCATCTGGAGAAGTGATTGTGGATTACAAGGTGATTGATCACACACTGTGGATCTCCTCCTCCTCCTCCTCCTCCTCCTCCTCCTCGCTCAGTCTTTCGGATCCTGGATACTGCCCAAAATGTCAGACTAAGCTGCTAGTTTATATTTAAAAAAAGCTCTTTAGTCCTTTGTGCTTTCAGTTGATTGGTTGTTTCTTGTACGGTCCCCAGTACTTGCCACTGAGGTTGCCATTCAAACGATCCATGTTTAAAAAGCAAGAACTAGACTGTCACACAGCAACATTACCAAACAAAACTCCTTTCCTCCCCTCACTAATGTAGGAGATACTTCCCAGTCAATGTCAGCTCTAAACTCAAGCGATTTTCATTACAAAACTTACTTATTTGAATCAACCATCTGTCAACTGAGGAGAAATGGTTATCCATCTGCAATTTCTTTGATGAGGAAGAAGCCATGCAGTGAGACTGAAGGGCTCACAAGATTCCATCCTACCACTGTCCAGCAGCCCTCTTAGTGCCAGCCTGCCCTCTAGTGGAAAAGCCAGGCATTTAATGAGTGGGAGGTGACTGACGAGAATGGAATATCCACCATGGCTGGAGCTTATGATTCTGGGGCCAGGCTGGTCATCTGAGCTTTATGACCTTATCTCTTACAGACAGAGGAGGGAGTTGTCTCCCTTTGTCATGGAACATGATCAACCAAATATCCACAAAGCACATGCCAATTAGCATCACCACCTTCCTTTACCATCCTAGATTTATGAAGGAAGGAAATAAAGCACTGTAATGGGCTCAAGAAACAGCTGGTCCACCTTGTGCACTGGCAGTAACAGACACATCGAGGGAGGACACAATTCTTCCTGATCCCATCCTCTATGAGAATCTTCTTTTTCGGGCTTCTAATTTTAATTTTCATTTGTGTGCACTCTCTGTAAGCTTTTATTTACCCTAATTACCTCAAAATCCATTTCAGAAAATCATGATCTTTAGCCTTGCATGAGAAGGCCTGGTCTTCCTTTGAACAGCTTTCTGAATGTCTTACCTGCCTGTGACTTTATAAGGCATCAGAAGTTATACAGAACTTCAATGAAGCAATTGCTATTCTGATAGTAGCTTTTCAGAAAGGATTTTTATAAGCTGGGACAATGTGAACAGAGCATCAGGGAAAGATCCAAAGTAAAATGCTACTTGTAGATAGAACAGAAATAACTTGATATCACAAATTTGTTCCAGCTCTAGAAATGACTCATTCAAGATAACACAAAAAAGATGTAAATACTGAACTACGCCAAGAAAAAGCCTATATTGGGGCTGGGAAAATGCAATTTGGTGGCTCCAAATTAAAAGAAAAATGAGGGAGGAAATGTGTAGAATAAAAAGGAAGAATATAAAAACTTAGAAAGTACCATCATTAAGTAGTTATCTAAGAAGACCACAATATTAGAGCTTCCTTTTCATTTGGGAGTTATTTGTTTAGACAGGACCTCATGTAGCCAGACTAGCCTTGAGTTTGAGTCCTGCTGCTGCTGTCTCCCAAGTACTGTATTGCCATACCTAGTGTCACCCTGAATTCATAAAATTTAGTGCTATTAAGTAATAAAGTAATATATTTTATTTACCATTATCATGGCATGATGCACATTCAACTCTAACACAGATCAAACCTGTTCAAGTCCACACTTCAAAAAGACATACTCTTGAGCTAAGTAACCAAGCATTCCATGAAGTCGGTAAGCTGTTCTGTGAACAAACAAAGAAAACTGAAATCTGATTACTTCATTCTGTAGTTTGGCGTTAGTTTGCTTGGTGTCCTCCAAGGAGGCCAGTGTTTCCGTCTTCTCTTTGGTCATCTGCTCCATGATCTGCATGGCGTCTTCCGCAGTCTGAGCAGCCTAAGCACAAGGACACAGAGTGAGAAAGCAGAAGGGCCTTCTCTCCTGGCACCATCAGGGGCATTAAGAAGGCACTGCCGAGGCAGCTCTCAGAGTCTGTGTGGCTGAGTATCACACAGAGGATGAGAGTCACTAGCATCCCTAAGGAAACAAACTGAGACAGAAAGGGTGTGTACTGTGAAGGAGAACAAGGGAATGGGCCCTTCCCATGGCATTTTTCATGAAGTCAACCATCTCCATGTTCTCACATCCTTCTAGACCCACATCCAAGTTCTAAGTTCCATTGTCAAGCACGTGCTCATCATTCTGACTTATACTTAGGAGATTACTTGGTGATGATAAAGAATAACAACCCTAAATAACTGACTGGCTCTTAAGTTTATTGGTGTAAGTGTAGAATATTTTTCTGACTATTTCAATTTGGAGCTTTTGAAATCACTCAATTTAAGCTAAGAATTTTTCATATAATAATATAAATTATTTGGGCAATTATAACTTAAGGCTCAAGTGTTCCATGAGAAGCACTGAATGGGAAAAACTATGGAAGAAACTGAGTAATGAATGTAACTGTGTCTGTGAATAAAAAAGATGTATATATAAGAATGCAAATTCTTAGCCACTAAATATCAAAAACAATAATAAAACTATTTTAAGGCATTTGATTACAATTTCATTCAGTGGGTTTAATAATGCTCATGAGAATTTTGTATTAAACATGCGCTACTATCAGCCACAGAGATTTCTGTGGGAGTTTCTATCTCCAAATGCACAGATAAAGATTAAAATAAAACTCAAATAGCAGACTGTATTTCAGTGTGTGCACACACTGCTCTGAAATCTCCAAAAACCAGTTAACTTTTACAGTTAACACAGTTTCTCCTTCAAGGGAAAAACAGTCTTTTTTATTCACAGTTCTCAGGTCTTTTGAAATAAGGAGAGACTACTACAATTAGACATTCAGTAATGAATCAGCCTTCCCAGTTGCAATGAAAAGCTGAACATACACAGTTGGCTTACTCAGGTGGATTTCCCTCGGTTGCAAAGAAGAGAAATCACCTAAGACACTAATGTTAGTGCAGTTAGTGAGGAATCTGGGTGCTCAATATTTCAACCTCTCACTTTACCGTGAATGAATGAAGGGTCTCAAGCTCTCTAATTTTAAGGGTAAGCTTGCTCCTGTCTTTTCTCAAAGTACGGTTTTCACTTTGGGATTCTAGGAGGTTGGCTGAAATGTGGCTGTTGGTTTGGGCCAGCTGGCTAATCTCTTTCTGGAGGATGAAGTAGCTTTCTTCTAGCTTTTCCTTCTCCTTTAGGACCTCTTCATTTCTCAGCATCATTTCTCGTTTCTCGACCAGGAGGTTCTTGTTGTCCTGAAGCACCTCAGCTCGCTCAGTCAAGGCCATCTCATGGTTCAGCCGCAGGTCATCCAGGATCTTGGTGAGGCAGCTGTGAAGTTCTTGCAATTCCAACTTGGACTTGGAAAGGGCAGCGAAGTCACTTTTGAGGGTCTCAATGTTGGCAGCAAGCTGAGCTGATTCTGCACTCAGGAGCTCCTTTTCCTTAATGATTTCCACCACTTTTTGCTCTGAGTTGGTCTTCTCTTGGACAAGTGTAAGATTCTCAGTCTGGAGCTGTTCATTGCCTGTCCTCAACCCCTGTACCTCCTCCTCCAAGAGCACCACTCTCCCATGAAGCTTGTTGTTTTCATATGAAGAGGCCTCATTTTCCTTTGCCCTGGCCTCCTTCTCTAGGAGTAGCGTCTGCTGCAGTTCTCGAACCTCCTCCTTTAATTTCTGGCACTCTTCCTGCAGGGTCAAGCCATCCCTCAGCAAAATGTTCTTCTCACAGCAGCAGGTCTCCAGCTCAGCACTCAAGTCCTCCTTGGCTTGCATCATGCTAGTGTGCTCTTTTTCAAGATTCTTTTTAGCATTCTGAGCCTCTTGCAGCATCAAGGAGAGGTCATACTTGCTGTTCGCCAGCTCTTGGTTTTCCTTCTTTCTTTCCTGAAGCTCTTTCTTCAGAGCATCGACATTACCAAGCAGTTTCATCTTCTCCTGCACAACTATTCGTCTGTTTGAAGCCTCTTGGTCATACTTCCTCTTAAGATCTCCTATGGTTTTGATAGAATTTTCCCTCTCAGCAAGTAAATCTCCATTTTGCATCTCTAGTGCTGACTTTTCTTTCAAGAGGTTATCTTGCTGTTTTTTAAGCCTAGCAATTTTCTGGCAAGCCATCTCCTTCTCGGAAGTTAAGTACGTGATCTTCTCATTTAAGCCCATCTCTAGATGTGTGGCCTCTTCTGAGTGCTTATTGAGTTTTTCAGTGATGATTCTATTTTCACTTAACAGTTCCTCTTTCTCCGCCAGGAGCTTTCTCTCTGAGGCTGCCAAGCTCTCCTTCTCGTGGAGAAGCTGGATACACTCTGAGTCTGTGATTGCCCGACAGGTCTTAATCTCTTCCAGGAGCTTTGTGAGGCTTGCGTTGGTGGTCTGGAGCTGTCTGGTGTCCAGCTCCGCCTTCTTCAGTGCTTTGCTGGCACAGTCCAGCTGCGTGCGCAGGGTCTCCGCCTCCGCGCTGAGCAGCTGTTTGACCTGAAGGGTGGCCTCCAGGCTGGCGCTCAGCTTCTCCTGGCCCTGGCGCAGCGTGTCCTTCTCGAACTGCAGGTCTCGGTTGCTCTGGAGAAGGTTCTCCCGCTCTGCCTTTAGGGTGAGACAGGTGTTATCGAGGCTCATCTGCTTCTCTGCGGCAGACTTCTTTTCATTTGTGAGATCCTCGATCTCCTGGACCAGGGCCTTCTGGTCCTTGACAAGCTCCTCGTAAGCGCTCTGAAGTTTCTGAATGACATCATCTTTGTCTTTGGACAAGAACATGTTCTCGGCAGTGAGCTTCTTGACCTGGCCCTCCAGGTGCTCTTTCTCTGCCCGGGCCTTCTCCGACATGGCCATCAGCTTGTCCTTGCAGAAGCGGAGCTCCTCGATGAGCACCTGCATGCTCATTTTGGAGGCTTCCAGGGTCTCGTTCTCCATGTGCATCTTCAGGAGCTCTTCCTGCACAGCACTCATCTCCTTAAGCAGTTTCTCTCTCTCAGCCACCAGGGACTCTTTATCTCGATGCTCCTGGAGATAACGCTTTTCAGCAACTTGCTTTTCCTCGGAGACTTTCTCCTTCTCCAGATGGAGGGATTCATTTGCTGTCCACAGTCTCTGTTGGTCTTCCTGAAGCAAAGTTATCTTGGTCTCCACTTCTACAAGCTTTGATAATAGTGAACCTTTCTCTAACTGTAAAGCATTTGCCTCCTGCACAAGAAGCTGTTTCTCTGATTTCAGACCCCTCAGCTCTTCTGACATTACTTCAATCTCTTTTTTGGCTGATGTTAACAAAAAAGTTAGCGACTACAGGGACAAAAGATGGAAAGAATGGGAACAAAATGAAACCAAGCACACAAATGCAAGCCCAAATAACTTAATTCGGCCTAAATCATGAAGTTTAGAATTTTCTACAATAAGTTTCATAAAAACTATCTGAATAACCAAGGGATAAAACTAAAAAATACTGCATAAAGGGATAATACAAAGCAAAATTAAGTGCAAAGTGCCAACTAGCTTTTTCTTTTTGAAAGTATGTGGGAAATCACTTCTGAAAACTTGTTTGGTTTTTACACCAGGGATAAGACTTTCCTACTGTTCTAATTATTTCTATCTCAGAAAAGATTCATAGAAGAATTTTCAAAAGTATAAGTCAGGGGCAAAAAAGAAGTCAGTAAACTTTTTAAGTAGGTGGGTATATTTCATAAAAATAAGAGGTAGCAAGGGAAACTCAATCAGTGTTTAAGCCCTTTCTCAATCGGAAGGGGAGTCAAAAGGCTAAAAGTGTCAATCCCAGTATCATATATGTGTTATGCAAGTGCAAGCTAATTTCTAGGTTTTGGTGGCTACAATAAAATGTTTTTTAAATGTACTACTTATAAGATAAATTAATGATGTCTATATTGGCACTACCCAGAATTTTCGGTGATGAAATAAATGTTAACATGTTATTCATGCTCCTGTTCATGGTAGACTTGTGATCAGTGAGCTTGTGAAATGCACTGAACAGGAGAGCTGATTTTCTGCTGTACAAATTTAACTTTACATAGTCTCATCTAGCTAGTGGCTACTGGAATAAACACTGATTTTGGGTCACTGGCTTACTGGCTGGCTCTGTGGCCTCCTGAAGCGATACACAAAGCTTAGTGACTACATGTATAAACTTCCTTGGGGTGACACACTTAGATCTCATCAGACTCTCCAGAGTTTGTGACTCTTAAAATCAGATGTCCAGATGACAAACTTGGAAGAGGAATAATCCTGGTATTTTTAAACAAAAGGTTTTTTTTTTTTGTTTGTATGTTTGTTTTAATATATAAAACCACCAAAGGCAGTGCAGCTTCACACAAACCAGGAGAATGCTGAGGTGTAGTCTACAAAACTGAAGCCTTTTGAGACACAGGGGACCACACAGGTAGCACCAAACATGAGAGTCACATCCATCATTAAATGGTGTATCAAACTGGGAGTGTTTCTGAGGAACAGGGGCACAGGAGAAAGCTCTGGCAGCATGTAGAAGACAGAAAGCTGCAGCCATTGTATTTGACATGTACATCATCATGGATCTTTTCATTAACAGAAGGTAGGTAGGTGAGGTTTATGTTGCTATTCTGTTTTGATCCTGAGATTTAATACTAGGGCAGGGTAGATTGGCATTCTCTACAACTTAGCCCTAACAAGAGGTTTTAAATAGCTTCAGGTTCTCTTTCATAATTTCTTTCTAGTAAACTCGTATATTAACATTTCTCTAATACATTAAAAGTAAACATTTAAGGGGCTGGAGAGAAGGCTCAGAGGTTAAGAGCACTGGCTGCTCTTCCAGAGGACCTGAGTTCAATTCCCAGCAACCACATGGTGGCTCACAACTGTCTGAAATGAGATATGGTGCCTTCCTCTGCCGTGGAGGCATAAATGCAGACAGAACAATGTACAGATAATAAATAAATAAATCTTTAAAAAAATTAAGACAAAAATAATTTCTGAGAATAAAAAAGTTAAATAGTAGTAGAAAGAGTAAGTAACCAAAGTCAAAAACATATTGGGGTACAGATATAATTCTGACACTATAAACTAAAATTCAATATACCAAGTTCTAACTATTCCCAACTACGAAGATATTTTCTTGATTTCCTTGAACCCAGCTTCCTTGTCAGCAAGCTCACAGAGCCCTCTCCAGAGTTCTAATTCTTCCTCTGAGACTCTGCTCGCCAGCTGCACTCCTCCAGTTTCAAAACAATGCTCACTTGCTTCCCTGGGCCTCTGCCTCCTGCTTTTCTGACATTTGTCTCTCTTAACCCAAGTGCAAGGTGGAGCAGGCTCGGCCAAGTTCAGAGGAAGATGCTTTCCCAAGCAGAGAATCTACTGCAAGCAAGCAGACAGAGCCCAGACAGCAGTAAGAAGTTGTAACCACTGCGGACAAGCAGCACAGGGGGTGGTGATGGCTACACAGTACATTTAGGGGAATGATCTACAGCCATTACTCTCCCCTACAAGGAAGAACAGCACGTATGAAAACACTTAAAGCCACAAAAGATGCAGTTTACCAGTCTGCCATGCATGCAGAGTTTAACAGGCCACACATGCTCCTGAGCTCTCTTGCAGCCTCCACACAGACTTAGCTAAGATATAACACAATGGCACTATTCGTGCCCCAGAACATACTTTGGCTTTGCTGGCCTGTGTCTTCAGTTCCTCCACGTTCTGCATCAGGCCTCTGTTCTCCTCTTGAGCAGCCTTCAATTTCTCCTCTGTGTCCACCAGCATCTTCTGTAGGTTCTGCAGGATTTCTTCATGCTTTGTTTTTGTCTCAGAACTGGCTTTTTCATACTTGGCTCTCAGGTCCTGACATTGGTTGTAGCTTGTTTCCATCTTCTTTTCCTGAAGAACCCAAAGAAGGGGTAAGGCGTCTGGCCACACAGTGACACCCACCCACTTTACCAAGCAGTCCCCTTCACTTCTCTGTACCAGTTCCAACAACTTTTCCTCCAGTTCTTTCTTTTCTTCCTCATGCTTTTTAGCTGCTTCCTGCTGGTTCTGTTCAGCTTTAAGAGTTACTTCCCCAATACTTTTCTGCAAAAATCTTGCATTTTCATCAGCCTTTGTAAGTTTTAGCTGTAGCTCTTCCATAGATCTAGAATGAGTTTCAAAACAAGACATTAGATAGTTCTTAATATGTATGCATGTGCTATGTGTGCATGTAATGTGCATATGTGTATGTGCATGGTCACTGTGTGTGTGTGTTCAAATGTGAGTCCAGGCATGCATACACCACAGCACAGCACATGGAGGTCAGAAAACAACCTTGGGTTCTAGTCCTCACCTTCCACTGTGTCTGAAGTAGGATTTTTTGTTTACTGCTTTGTCCTGGGAGACTCCTGTCTCTACCTCCCATTTCACCATAGGCATTCTGGGATTACCTAGATTCTGGGGGTCTGAACCCTCACTCTCATTCAAACACTTTATCTACTGAGTTATCTTGACAGATTTTTCATGTTTTAATCTGAAGAGTTATATTATAAATATACTACTATAAAAAAAACCCAACTATATCAGACTGCAAAATTTGAGTAATTATACCTGAAAAAATGAAGAGAAATATGAGTAATTATACCTGAAAAAAATGAAGACAAATTTAAAAATGATTTGCCTGAAGAATTTTAACAACTGTGATTGTTATAAATACATTTAGAGTAACTCCTATAATTGCAAGAATTTACTACTCTATATTAATAGATCAATAAAGAAATATGAATTGAGATAAATATGTTAGGCCAGATGTGGTGGTACATGGCTTTTATCCCAGCACTCGGGAGAGGCAGGTAGATTCCTGAGAGTTGAAGGTCAGTGTGGTCTACACAGAAAGTTCCAGGACAGCCAGGGTTATACAGAGACCCTGTCTCAAATCAGATAAATTAGCTCACAACCATCCATAACTCTAATTTGTAGAAATCTGGCGCCATCTTCTGAACACTGAAAGTACTGCATATACATGGTGCACTTAAATTTATGTGTAGGCAAAAGATATACACAAAGATAAAAAAAAAAAACTTAAAATATTTTATTAAATGCTTTTTAATCTAAAATTTTTTAAAGAAAAATATTAAAGGAAGTAAGTTTCACATGTTCAGCACACTAGGTTACCAAAATTCAATGAAGTGCCTCTGGGGAAAAGAAAACATGGTAACTACCATAAATAATTCTTGCTTAAAGGGAACCAGCTAGGGATCAAAGGCAAGAGCTTCCCAAGTGCTTAGATTAACAGCTTTTGCCACCACCACCTGGCTTGTGTGGTTACCTAGTGGCTCGCTCCCCCCACTGTTCCTACAGGCAAGCTTTTGTCAAAACACAAACAAAATATCAGTACAGCACCAAAGTATTTGTTTCTCAAAGTCCATCTCTACATTCCATTAAACTGGAGATTTTTAAATATTCTTTTCAGCATTTATTTGCAGAAATGCGATTTTGAATCTATTCTGTTTTATTACATAGAATTTGAAGTAACTGTTATAACATACCAAGGAGCTAAGTGGTAGCAATTTATTGGGTTATTGTTCAATAAATTAATACACTGATGTTCACATTGCCACGTGCTGTGCTCAGCTCTAGAGATGATGTCCACAGCCCTTGTACCGTTTGTAAGAAGTGTCATGGAAATATAGTGTTATTTCAGAGTTCTGGAAACTATGAGAAATTATACTCACTAGCCTTATCCAGAACTGCACAGGGTGTTGGGCTCATCTAAAGTATAAAATAATTATTGGAAACAGTTCATTTCAAGTAAGGCTTTTCCCAAAGTATAAGTGTGAGTTACACGTTTTATGATCTGATCTTGAGAATCAGATCAGAGAGGTTGCAGCTGTGGGTAGTCTTGAGGTTAGATTTATAGACATTGGTCCAAATGAACTCTTCTAATATTTTAAATACAAATTTCTTCTTGTTCATAGTTACAGGGTGGGAGGTAGAGTATGTTAGGTTAAAATTTGAGGATTGAATCATGTTTTACATTTCTGGAGTTAGGGCATATCAAGTGGGTGGGTTTTTAAGAAGCTATCTACTCGGTTACTACAATGAACTGGTATTTTTAACTACAGTTTTTAAAATTGTTTGGAAATATGAATACGTTAGAAGTGGACAGTATACTGAAGGTAAGCCCCTTTTTCTTAAGTAGGTTATTAAGTTAAAGATACCTTGGGATTTATTAATCACGTTATGATTGTATTAAATTACAGTTCTGTACAATAAATTTCCAGAACTTATGACTTTTTAAAGTGAAAAAAAAAAAAAAAGGGAACCAGCTAGGTGCTGGGGAAATAGTAAAGTATTTGCTCTCTAAGTATGTGGGCCTGAGTTCAATCCCCAAAACCCATGTCAAAAAAAAAAAAAAAAAAAAAAAAAAAAAACAGATGTGGTGGCACATACTTAAAATCCCAGCACTGGAGAGACAGAGACAGGCCAATCTCTGGAGCTCTCTGGTCAGTTAGTGTAACTTACTTAATAAGTTCCAAACCACTGAGAGACTCTGTCTTTAAAAGAGGTTAGTGGGGGCTGGAGAGATGGCTCAGAGGTTAAGAGCACTGACTGCTCTTCCAGAGGACCTGAGTTCGATGCCCAGCAACCATGTGGTGGCTCATAACCATCTGTAATGAGATCTACACGCACGCACACACACACTCACGCACGCACAGAATCATGTAGCTCCTCATGGATATAGGATACAGTGAAAGCCTGGGACATTAGCCCAGCATCAGGGCTATCACGTGCATCAACCAGTCCAGGGAGAAGCACGTGGGACAGCTCTGGCTTATCTATTAAATACCTTCCAGAAACCCTACAGACTCATGCAGCTGCCTCAGAGCAAAGCTTTGGGACCAAAGCTGCTACTGCAATCACCCAGTGACCTTGAACAAATGCTATGTGGGTACTAATACTTTACAAAGAAAAATTCTAATGGTTCTAAAATGTTCTCTAAAATTTTTTGCCATTACTTAAGTATCTAATTTCTACATGACTACTATAAAAAGAAAGAGAAAACTACTATAAAAAAAAAGAGAAAACGCCAACAAGAACTCCGGAGTTAGCTGGGCATGGTGGCCACACTTTGAATTCAATACTTAGGAGACAGAGACAAGAAGAGCTCTGTGAGTTCAAGGACAGCTTGCTCTATAGATGGAGTTCCAGAACAACCAGAACTACACAGAACTACATTGTCAAAAAACAAACTAACAAAAAGAGCCCAAGAGTAACAGACATTATTGTTATTGGCAGGCCTTAAGACAGAAGTTTTAAACTCTAAGGAAACCCAAGCTGGTGAAAGAAGCAAGAGCACCAAGACTAGGGGGTTCAGCTGTGAAACCTCACATGAGCCTTGGTTCTTTTTCTTGAAAATATATACTATATACCCTGTTAGCACAGCGCACCAGACACAGTAAGCCCTCAATAGTCGCATTTCCTGTCACTGAAAGAGGCTACAAACATCTTTAAACAAGTGCCTTGTGTTCCTAAGTCACTGGAAGATCTGTGAATTCTACTGTACTCCTTAGTTCTGCTAGACCTTATTCCAAGTCAAACAAGGACTGCTGAGATGGCTCTGGAAAAGGTGTTTATTTGGTAGTGCACGCCTTTAGTCCCAGCACTTGGGAGGCTGAGGCAGGGGGATACCTGCAAGTTTGAGGCCAGCCTGATCTAAAAAATGAGTTCCAGGGCAGCCTCCAAAGCTACACTGCATCTTAAAAAAAAAAAAAGAAAGAAAGAAAAAGAAAGAAAGAAAAGAAAAAGCTGTTTATTGGCTAAACAAGTCTAGCTGTCACCTAAAACCCATGGTGGAATTTTAAAAACCAACAACAAATATTACACAGGTGATTCAAGATGCGTTAAGGCGGTAAAAGAAAGGACCAGAAAGTTGAAGTGTAGGAAGTGTAGCTATAACTGACTTCAACCCCCAGAAACACACTCTCCATAAAAGGAGGGAAAATCAGAATTAGGAAACATTAAAAAAAAAAAAAAAAAAAAAAAAAAAAAAAAAAAAAAAAAAAAAAAAAAAAAAAAAAAAAAAAAAAAAAAAAAAAAGGAAAGAGCCAGGCAGCCTTAAAACAAGACAACCTTGAGCCTTTTGTTTTTCTGAGTTTTATTTCTGTTTTAAGATTGGGGGGGGGGGGGAGTATCACTAGGTGGTAGTGGTGCACACCTTTGATCTCAGCAGAGGCAGGTGGATCTCTGTAAGTTCAAGGCCAGCCTGGTCTACGAAGTGAGTTCTAGGACAGCCACAGAGCTGTTACACAGAGAAAGCTGTGTGTGTGGCAGGGCACAATGATGAGGATGATGGTGACAACAATAAGCTGTCTTGGAATTCACTCTATAGACCAGACTGGGCTCAAACTCACAGAGATCCCCCTGTCTCTGCCTCCCAAGGGCTAGGATTATGCCCACCCAGTAGCCCTAAGTCTACTCTGCAGCAGGCATCCTCTCCAGCACAGCCAGACGTACCTTTCCTTCAGACGTAATTCATCATTCATCTTTGTGAGCTGAGAAGAGTTATCTCCTGACATCTTCATTATTTCTGCAATGTCATTTTCTAATTTTTCCTTTGCCTTCACCAGCTGTTCTTCTCTTTCATCCTTCTCTCTAAATTTTGCCTCCATATCTGAATATATACAGAAAAGAAATAGCACAGCTGTGTTAAGAGCAAGAAAAAAATTATTGAATGCATCTGTATCCTGGAGATATTTGCAGATAGCCATCTCTGCCTATATAGAAATCACATTCTAGCAAAGACTGGAAGTGGAATAAAGAAAGGAACACTATAATGGAAAGAGGTAAGTGCTAAGGGAGAACTGGAAGCAGAGAAAGGATGCTGGAAAAAGGAAAGAGTAAAACATTACATGGAACCCTTTGAGTTGGTGACATTTAAGTAAAGACCTGAAGGAGGGTTAGGAAGCAGGAAGCAAGTCAAGGGTCCCCAAGCAGCAAGTGGCCTGACATGTCCTACAAAAGAAGGAGGCTGGTATGGCCAGAGTGCAGTGGGCAAGGGGAGGAAGAGTCTGAGTCAAACTCCTAGAGATATAGGGTTTGAGGGCAAGGACTGTACCTCTAGAGAGTGAGATGGAAGAGAAGTCATGTGATCTGACTCTCTGGCCAGTGTGAAACGAAAGGGCAGGGTAGAGGCAAGGAGCAAGTGGTCATCTGTGTGAGACACACTGAACAAGGACAGCAGCAGCAGTGGTAAAGTCTGTTGTTTTTTTGTTTTTGTTTTTTGGAAGGTTTTTATAAAACAGAGAATAGAGGAAATACTCAGGGTTGTGGATCTCAAACAAGTATGCATTGCTGGCACACAGAGTATTGCAGTGTCTGTTACTGTAGCATAAACTCACCCTCAATACTTTACAGTTTTATTGGCTTGTCACCAGACCATCACCTTACCTGTTAGATTTTCTCTCAACTTCTCCAGTTCAGAAGACAGCTTGTTAAACTCTTCCTCCTTCTGGCGCAGTTTACTTACAGTATCTATTAGGTAAAGTGAAAAGTTTAATATGTATCCCAGTGAATAGGTCACCCAGAGCATAACTGACTTATAACCCAATCAGGCATATGCTCATGAGATCTGAGCATACAGAGATACTAAGAGCTTCACTGAGTCACACACTGTGTGCTGCCAATATTTGCACATCAGGAGGCCTCAGGCCTTTCCTAAGCATCTCTTTCTTCTTCTAGTCAAAACTCAAAGCTTATCAATAACAAAATCTCATATAAGATCATCCTTCTTAGGAACACTCAGATTCTGGAGTTTGAAGATTTGGGCAACCAATGGAGTGCAGTTTTTCTGTGCATTATATAATTTCTAAAATGACACTAAGCTACAATATACACTCTCAAAGCCAGCCCTAGGCCCCTAATGGCACATCCTAAGACTTTCTGCTCAGACTTCAGTGAGACTTACCTTGCATACTTCTCTGAACAGAAACTGCCTCCTCTGAAGCACCAGAAAACTTTTCTTTCTGAAGAAAAAGAATTAGATATTCATCATACAAGAATTTCAGATGATAAAGTCTAAAGGTGTCTATCAGTTACAATAACATTTTTATAGGGTTAAGGTTAGGGTTAGGGTTTCATCAGTACTATGCACTTAAAACATGTAGGCACCAATGAACTACCAACTGTGTATCCTGCACATATGCCCACATGAGTGGATTTACACATGTATGTATGCATGTGTATCTGTACACAAGTGTATGAGTGGGCAAATATATGTAAGTATAGGCATA